>PIJE02000535.1:120593-143093 GCA_002895965.2 Coryphaenoides rupestris | reverse complement strand
TTTACTGATTCTACACATGTACTCGCTCACTCATAACACTGTCCTTGTTCTTATTGGCGTTCCTTTTTTGCAATTTTTTGCAAAGAAGTCCATAACCTGTAGTTTTATACACACCTGAACCTGAGAGGTATAGTGAGTCAGCAGAGATGGTTGATTAAATATTTCATACCTCTGACCTCTGACCTAACTGTCTACCTGTGATTAATATTGTTAACACAACATAAATAAAGAATCGTTGACTCTTCAAATGTACATACAGAAATTAAATGCTTTTATGGAACCAAAGCGTCGGACCGTTAAACATAACTTATTTTAAAGGCGAGACTCAATATGGCAGAAGCACGAAAGAACCCACAAACTTTTATGGAACTGATTTGGTGGTTATTTATTTGTTCCACGCTTGTGCGGATATTGTCATCTGTATGTAACCACGGCGATATATATTGCTGTGTCTTTCAACAAATGTACGTCGCGTTGGATAAATGTAAATCTAAATGTATTTTAACTTCCAGAGGTGACCGAGGTGATGCAGGCCCATTTGGACTCGGAGGTCCCGGTGGCGACGGCCTCCGGCGTTAAAAACCGACCCGGCTACCAACGGCAGGTGTAAGCGCTCGTTCATTTTCTGCGTGTAAAAGCGACTAAATTGATTAAACCTCAGCATCGATAGAAACACAATACACACAACGCGTACGACGGACATACGCATCACTCATCCTCCGTCTCGTTTGCATCCTATTGCACCTCTAAGATGAAAGTATTCCGCTGCACGTCTCATCCCTACATGTCGCTCGCTTGCAAACTGTGCATTGTTGTTCGCCCTTGATTTACTATTCCCGCCTGTTCCTTTGTGCTGTGACTCATGTCCTCTGAGAGATCAATAAAGTTTCTGTATTTTCTTTCAAATGAAGATGGAGGAGCAAGATGGAGATGTGCGGCAGACGCGCGGTGCAGAGAAGCAGGGAAGCTCTGTGATATTTATGTCCCTCTCTTAGAGGGAGGCCAAATATATCAGAAACGGCGGTTACAGAATTCCCCCTGATCTTCATAAAACGCCCGAAGCCCAGTCTTCGCTGGGAACGTCCCAATTGGCTCGCGTTAAAGCACTCGTGTTGAGATGAAGTCACTTATAGGTTCCCCGACAGCCTCGCAAGGAAACACGTCTTTAGCCCCTTTCACGCATTGCAGTCTATCCCGGAATATTTCTGGAAATGTTCTGGAACGGGGTCACGTGTGAATGCGAACGGGGATCGAAATTCCGGTAAATCTGTCCCGGCGATTTCCCACCTCAAGACCTCGTACCATTCCCTGAACCCGTGGTCTGATCCAAGTCGCTATCAGAGACAGACCCTAAACTAACTGGTTGTAATAATAATAATAATAATCATATTCATTTTGATATTCTAGGGTTTTCCCCAGGATTTTGTTTTCTTTGGCGGCATCCCCACTTGTCAGTCGCGGCCGTAGCAAAGAGGTTGTGGCCCCCTTGTCACGGTTTTCAGAAGGGTCTTTAATAATGAACGCATTTTGCAGCAACGGGATACAAAAAGCTCTACCGACTAATAATAACGGGTTGGTCATTAAAAAACATATAGAACAGGTCGTAAGGTTTTTCCCTTTTTTCCGTGAGCTGTCATCCACCGTAGCGCCTGTGATTTATCTGAGGGCGAGCGAGTCCTGCCGAGCGATCACATCCGACCTTTGCTGCGATGTTCAAACCCCATCATTTGCTTTGCGATATTGGAAGTCGGGTTCTGACCGCAGGAGCTCCGCTGTTAACCAAAGTGGATCTGAAGCTACTCGACACCCACGCAGCGATCCTATGTGCTGTTGTAGTTTTTGTATTTTGCTTTACGGTGTTACAAGAACACTGTAGAAACGGGAAGGGAAAAACAATCCGTCGATAAAAATGTTTGTTTGCAAACGAGCTCCTTTCGGAAATATAGGCGCTCCTCTCAGGCGGGTCCTGTCGGTTCTTCTTCTGTTGAGTTTTAATGGCCGTCGGAATCCAAGGGGTTGCATCACCGCCGTTTGTTGGACTGTCCCTTGACCGACTTGTTATGTCATCGCCGTGCCGTGTGTTTGAACGGGCGCAAGGCGGGAATGTTCTGGGACTACTGGGATTACTGGGGAAACGTTACCCCAGTAATTTACTAGGACTCGTGCATTAAAAGGGGTTTTTGTTTCACTCCTGTACTCTTGTTTAACTGGAAACTTGGGTCGTGCAGAACTTTTTGGAGTCGCACGAATTAGGCCAGACAACACCGAGCCTTCTCAGAGCCGTGGGGGAATGTGTACTTCACGAAAGTATTGTTCATTCTAGAGGTTTTTCGTTGGGGTGGGAAATACTTTTGAGGACGCGCGCCTGGGTATGACGAGGATGGGGAGCCAATAGGGCCGTACTGCCCGTCAGTGTATTGACACGGATAATAAACAGTCTGAAATGTAATATTGTAACTTGGGTTTGGGTTTTAGAAGCAGGTTGTGCTCTATTATAGTGTATTTTACATTTGGATAGAGCTTAACTACAGTACAAATCATCAGTTATATGTGTTGTTGTTTTTGCTCTTTCGATAAATGTACATATTGTCAGTCGCTTTGGACACAATCGTCGGCCAAATGTCGTAAATGTAAATGTAAACTCTATACTTATTACCCTGTACAGGTGTATGTTTGGACCAAACCTCAAGGGCTTAAATGTAAAATTATTATATGAAGCATTTAACACTTCATGGATTCACATTTTTAGTTTTCGGTTTTTCATGTTGGATTTTTGTCCGAACTTCAGGGAAATGTGCAAACTATTTCTGTGCAGCTACTTGGTCAAGTTAATCCTCAAAGGAAGGATTAACTTGACCAAGTAGCCTTGAATTACAATCTACTGGTTTAGGTTAAAACCGCATTTTGATAATCCAAGCAGAACTGACGTACTTCAGAAGTTACCCACAAGTATGTCGATGGTTAATGTTCATTGCTTCATGACTATAGTTTAATTGTTTTTTGTGTATGAATTGGCAGCAGTCTGACAGGAGACAGCATTGTTAAATTAATTAGATCGGGGACGTGACCTTAATGACTTCAACACACATCGGTCCAAAGCACGGAACCCCGGGCCCAGACCCTGCTGCAGCCACTCTTGATTCGTTAGTTGTGAGGTTTTTGACCAACTGTGAACCCGGTCTTCTCCTTCTCCGACAAAAACAAGCCACCCAACGAGTTCACCCAAAACCGCCAAAGTCCACCGGCCCCCCTTTTCAGACGTCCGCCGCACTGAAAGTCTCATCCCAGCCAATTACAGAGACTATAGGCCGTATGATGTGTTGTGTTGTCGAGGGCGGCCTGTTCACCGGGGACCTGTAAAGCATATCGAGGTTGGGAGGAAGATATTTGGTCAGATATTTTCAGATGATTGGGTGGCTGCTGGGGGGAGTATGGCCGCGCCGTGTGTGCAAGTGTTTACTAATGTTATTCTGCGGTGCATAATGGTGGTGCTGTCTGTGGTGGTGAGAATCTGTCCAACGTGTCCGTGCCGGGGGGTGTCCGGTCTCTTCAACCACCCCCCCCCCCCCCCCCCCCCTGCCAGATAATTGGGGCCGTCCTCTACGTCGACTTGTGGTAAATCAACTTGTTCCAACCCCCTAATTGTGGACGTATGCAAATAGATTTGTGACTGACAAACGGAGCGCACCCTGACACATTCTCCAGCAATTAAAAAAACATCAGCTTGTACACACAAATGTGTGCGTGGTATGAATTATGGAAATGTGAATCCATGCAGACTAATTTGCAGATGCAATGTGACACATTAACCCAGACTCTGAAGGGGGGGGGGGGGGGGGATGGGGGGCGGGGGTCTATTCCACTACAGCGTGGAGTATTACACCTTTTATTAAGTAGACACCACTGTTAAGGCACCACATTAAAATACTGGGTATAATACTATAATATCTTGTATAACTATACTATAATAAATCGGACCTATTGGACCTATTATGGGGGGGGGCGGGGTCTATTCCCACCTACAGCGGTGGAGTATTTTACAACCTTTTATTAAGTAGACACACTGGTTAGAACCCCACATAATTACTGCTATAATACTATTAATATCTTTATAACTATACTATAATACTGGACCTATGACCTATTATGGGGGGGGGGGGGCGGGGTCTATCCACTCAGCCCAGCGGGGAGTTATTACAGCTTTTATTAAGTAGACACACTGTAGACCCACATAAAATACTGTATAATACTATAATATCTTGTATAACTATACTATAATAACTGACCTATGACCTATTATGGGGGGGGGGGGGGGGGGCGGGGTCTATTCCACTACAGCGGTGGAGTATTTACACCTTTTATTAAGTAGACATACTGTAGACCCACATAAAATACTGTATAATACTATAATATCTCGTATAACTATACTATAATAACTGACCTATGACCTGTTATTCTTTATTATACTTGTTGAGGCAAAAAAGATGGAACTCTCCAATTTTTGCCGTTTTTCAAGATTCATTTCAGTTCCGCATCACATCAGCTCACTTGACTTTGCCTAAAAGACTGCAAGTCCCATAATGCACCACCAGCAGGCCAGTGCAGGCGGCTCATTACTCATTAAGTTGGAACACCTGCGAATGGAAGGTCTCTCTCAGCAAACATCTCAGCAGAGAGAGAGAGAGAGAGCGAGGCAAACAAGGATTCAACTCATGGTACAACCAAAGAAGCCACTGGTACTGTAACAAGACTTTTATTGTGATGATTATTTGGTATTGGGAGTACTGCTGTAGTCATTGATGGTCGGATGTATTGTTTGATTGTTTGTTTGTGTGTAATTAGTTGATTGTTCAATTTATATTGATTAGTTTGATGTGCTTTCTTAAAACACCAATGCTGCACCACTGTTTGCATTCATTTAAACAGTCTTTCAGTCCTTAGTTGGGATTGTTTCAGCAGTTCCACCTGTTGTAGTCCTTGGTACTTCATTTATTCATTTGTTGGATTGAAATAGTTTGAAATGTATTGGCAGTTTTGTATAACTTTTAGCTTTTTTGTGTTTTTTGAATGTTTTCGACCTGATCGATCCGACCGGTCAACAACAAACAAATGGAGGGAAAAAAATAAAGATTGAGCTGTGTTGGAGAGCAGTTGTCCCTTTGTGCGTCCTTTGGGGGTTCATGTACCGGGCCGTGTCAAGTTGGGGAGAGAGTTGAACAAAAACCTGAGAACTTGACAATACTTTGGTGAATCCCTTGAGTTGAATAGTGGCAGAGTAGCAGAACACATCGACATCATAGGCTTGATTTAAGTCAGGTGCAGTTGAATTAAAAAAAAAATAAATAAAAAGTTGAACCGTTGTAATGGCGTTGAAAATGCTCCTGCAAATGAAGGTCCCCTAAAATTGCAAGTACCGCTCAGAACTTGACCAGCCACTTGACCAGCCACACCCCTCCTAGTGCTTTCATACTCTCAGTGTGTTCAATTGTCCTAACACCCACCTTCGTTTAATACAACCCACTCGATGTTTCCAGAGGTGTGTGTGTGTGTACCGTGATACACTCACACTCGGGGGGGGGGGGCACTCGTGGTCGGCTGGAGAGCGACCCCGCGGCAGTGCTGTGGACACACATCTGCACTAACCCCGAGTTATCCCGAGCAGCAAATTACAGGGAAATTGGCGGCGTGCGGATATTGCAGCTGGAAGGATAAAGGCCGTTCATTTTGAACTGTGAACAATGTCGCTTATTCAATCAGCCGTGTGTATATATATTTTATTTATTTGTATTTTTTTTGGTACCCACAAGCAAACTTGACTAAACAAATGGGTGGACTGGCTGTTTACATTTCTTGCGTTTTTAACAACTCCATTGTACAATTTGGCGAGATGCAAGGCGTGTCGTTGACCGACATATCTGTGCGAGGGGTGTGTTTCGGCCGTCTCGGTGGTCACATGGTCCGTGTTCTTTTCAACTTCGTGGTCAATATTGACCGGCGTGAAGCATACTCGCAGTATCTACTATTGATCCGGGTCCTTCCGACGAGGCCCCTCCCTTTCTTCCATTCCTCCCAAGGTGCTTTCTGTCCCTTCTCCTCTCTCGTCACCAGAGAGATTAGCTGACTCACCGACCTGATCTTCAATTTCATCCATTTTGTTGAATCAATTTGAATTGATCGATGAAGTGGCCGTTTCGTTTTTACCAAAGTTACCAAAAAGTGAAGCCCAGTCCAGGCTTATATTGACGTATCAACAATGCAATTTGTCTCTTGTTTTGGGAAGTTCTCCCTCTTTGTCTTCAGCAGACTTTAGATTCTTACCCTTACGTTGGCTTATAGACATTTTGATTCCTCTAGTGTCCTGTTGTGCTCTCCGGTTGGATGCGTTGCTTTTCTGCACTCATCCGTCGGCCCTCACAGCCTGATAGAGCTGTGTTGTGCTTACAGGTACCTACGTTCTGTAGTGACATCACAAGTGGGTGCGTGATTGACGGCTCATCAATCATGATCGCTCAGCGAGACGCCACCTAACCCTCACTGCTCCTGACGTGTCGGTTGGTACCTTGCATGGTTGACACCGCCGTCGGTGTATGACTGGGTGAATGTGAGGCAATAGTGTAAAGCGCTTTAGTTAAAAGCGCAATATAAATGCAATCCATTTAGTATTCTATGGTTTATGTGGGCGGGGAGGCAGACCTTGGTTGTACTTTTCCACGCATGGCAAGACTTTGTTAAGGCTCAGTGGTCATATTCACGGATTAAATAGCGCTGCATCTCATTGGCATCATGGTCATTAGCACAGGAGTCTTTTCAGGAGATCCTTTTCAGTTGGCAGAGCATTTACTCAAAGAGCATTTACATGATTATCATTCAGCCGTTTTAGGGAAGATATTCATTCACTGCAAATGAGACATGACCATTGAGGCTGGAAGGAATGATTCTTTGTCATATTGTCTTTCCTGCCCTTTCATTACTTGATTGTAGATTATGGTAAGACCCCTTGTAAAACGTTTCTAGAATATTTTGTGTAAAATTAAATGACATTTTCACAATACTCCTTGTTCATCCTTGTTGTTCAGTCATTTGCTATCAGCAGCTATGGGTCTGGATCCATGTGTCCCTGACCCCTGCATGTGTCCCTGACCCCTGCATGTGGCCATGACCCCTGCATGTGGCCATGACCCCTGCATGAGTCCCTGACCCCTGCATGAGGCCATGACCCCTGCATGTGTCCCTGACCCCTGCATGAGGCCCTGACCCCTGCATGAGGCCCTGACCCCTGCATGAGGCCCTGACCCCTGCATGTGTCCCTGACCCCTGCATGAGACCATGACCCCTGCATGAGGCCATGACAAGAGAGAGGTGTGAGATTCTGCATCACCGTCGCTATTCCTGTTATGAAGAATACGTGAGGACTGCAATGAACCGCCTGTCCTGTAGAGGTCAGTGTAGCTTCATTTTCTGCAGCATTATTGCTGTAATTCAAGTGTTTTATTTAATGCCACACGTTTGTGCGTTTCCATTACCGGTTGAACGGCGGCAAATTACAGGGATCCGACGCGAGGAACTAAAAGACGCGATCACCGGCGTGAGTCCCATCGTGTCTCCGGCGATGTGTCTCCCCGCCCGCGAGACGCTACGAGTCCCATGTGTCCGGCGGCGGTGGTTGTCTACCTGCCCGGGGAGACGTGGGCTGCCAAGCGAGACCGAGCAGCCCTCCTCTCTATAGAGCCATCACACGAGCCGTTCAAAGCACCCCGCCCAAACAATAGCCTAACGACAACGCAATTAAACGTGGACGCGTCTCACCTTTAAAAAATGTTCCCAACGGAAATCACAAACTGTTTAGAACTTCTCCCCTCCGCTGTAGCTTCACGTCGGTAGGAAGCCGGAAATAAACGGCGTGGGCGGCGCGGCGCCGGTCTGAATGGTGACGTACGTGGACAGTTTAAAAATACATGATCAACTGACATTCAATATGTGTACATTGGTGGAGAAATAGCATTGACTATAATATTTAGTGGAAAATGCACCCACTGAACAAGAACACGGGTCGGTCTCCTCGTTGACTCAAGACTGGGTATTTGATTAGCATTTTTTTTTGGTATTTCTTGCAACCTAATGATGACTACGAACAACCGTGCAATTGTAAACCGCACTAAAGAGTGTGCGTCATAAAGCTAAAGACGCACCTTCAAGCATGTAGCCCAATCTATAGGAACTGCCGTTAGGAAGCGGCTTCACTTCCTGTAGCGACAAGCTAGCGCGCCTCATTGACGTAGCACAACCCGCGAGCGGTTATCCGACTTTAGAGGTCCGACTGATTAACGATGTTTTGACCGAGTTTGTGTGAAAGTAACGTGCGACACATTTTAACATATGAAAACGTTTTTGCGGAATACAGTAAATACAGTTGGATTGCTGTGGAATGAATCAGACCAACACTCTCAGTTGCGCGGCTGATTTATGGTCGGCCGCTCGACAGAAAGGAAAGTGCTGCGAGACGTTTTCATTTTATGCGTCCGCAAAAGGTTCAGTCGTCTCCATGGTATCCAGACTATCCTCCAGGTGTTCTCCGTCTTTCTGCAGATTTACGTTTGATTACATGGTCTCAGGTCAGCTCATAATAACATTAATGTTTACTTGTATGGGTTTAAACAACTCGTGCGTCGGTGTGCTGATTGGTGTCAGAAATGTGTAAAAAAATAGTTGATGAAATAAATTGTTTTATCTTTTCTTGTGGAAATGACGTCAAATGGTATTGGGGCTTGAAGTGGGGGGTTGAGAAATCGTAGCAGAGTTTCCAAACTGGAATTTTTTTTTTTATCGTAGCAACTCGGAATTTCCAACCCCCTGAGTTCTAATGGAATGAAGCTAAAGAAGTGTGACGCCGGTCGTCCCCCCGGGGATCAGTGAGTTGTGGCGCGCGGCAGAAGTTGCCTTCCAGTGTTTCTGCCAGTGGCTGTGGACACTAACGCTTTGATTAACAAATAATCAGTAATAGTTCAGTGTGTCTGGATTCTTTATGAAAATGTTCACCGATGTACGAGCCGGTTATTTCACAGCTTCTGACTTCTGCACAATATAGTGAACCCCGCGTTCAAAAGTCATCGCGGAACATAATGTGCTGTCCGCTGTACTTTTTATAGACTTTTTTTTTTTTAATCGGGCCCCATAGGGTGTGTAACTGCTGAAAATGTATATATATATATCCGTATATAATGTATATATATATATATCCGATATATTGGACAAACCGAGATATCGGTCGGAATCTGCAGAATTGTTCAAGAAAGAAACACAGTGAACACCGGCTCCGTGTTATACAAAAGCAAATCACACAAACGAAAACACAGATCTTCATCTTCAGCCTCGTACACGCAACACATCTGAATCTCCCCTCATTTACAGTTTCCCGGCGTAGAGGAATTCTCAGCGGCGGCGACGCGGGCGGCGATGACATCACGCGCGAGTGTCAGCGGCTAATTGGTTTGATGAAGAATGCTACGCGCCCCGCTCGCCTCCGTACCCCCGCGGCCCCCGGGTAGACGCTCGCCAGAGACAGGTCACCTGACGAGCTGCGGCCAATCGGATCACAAAAGACGAGATGGCCGACGCGTACAGTTGAATGTCGAGTGTGTGTGTGTGTGTGTGTGTGTGTATGTGGTTTTAATTATGGCAGTGAGGAGATGACTCAATGTTTATTATGAGTGAGGCTGTCTGTGTTTTATGAGATGGGGATTCAGGACACGTTCTCTCTTTGTCTTTATTACTCCCTGTCTTACAGTTTGAAAATAACAATGCAGAAAGGTATTGGTTGTTAGTTTGGAGCTTTTTTGTAAATGTGTGTTATAAAATAGACCGACACAAACTTAGGTCAGGACAGGGTTGTATCTTTAAGGTGTTTCCAAGCCAAAAGTTTTGTTTTAATCCCCAACGTCTGCAGACCTGCAGGCATCCTAGAGCGAACATGCCCTAACCTCTGCCTGCTCCTCAATGGTATGTATCTGGACTTGTAGTCCCTTGTTGTAGCCCCGAATCTTGTTGGTTGAAAGTGTCAGTTACCTGACTAAATAGTATTTGAACCGGTCAGCTGTCAAAAGAAACATTATTTTCAAAATGGCAGTTCCCCGACTCCCCAATCATTTTTGATTTAATATTTTTTGACATGAACACATTTTATTCCCGAGAACGCAACGTTCCATTTGACACACTATCACTGCAGATACATCCTTCCCCGCATAACCGTTCGGTAGCGAAGAGCCGCTGGAGAGAAGGTAGGATGGCGGTTAGCAGCCTGGAAACTCTGGTCGGGTTTTATGCGCTGACAATAAGGATGAGTGACGACACGTTGCTGATGAGATTAAAATTCAAAACTCTACTTAGCGGTCCATATTTCACTCGGCCTCGCTCCCGGAACATATTTGTTCGTTTAGAGCGGTTAAAGATTTGCGCGCAAGTATCACAGACAGCCTGAGACAACTCGTAAATCTCTCTCTCTCGCTGCTCTGTGTGTCTGTGTGTGTGTGTGTGTGGTGTGTGTGGTGTGGTGGTGTGTGTGTGTGTGTGTGTGTGTGTGTGTGTGTGTGTGTTGTGTGTGTGTGTGTGTGTGTGTGGTGTGGTGTGTGTGTGTGGTGTGTGTCGTGTGTGTTGCCTTCAGTCCTCGGTCCACATGCACAATTGCACACACATTCACATGTGCACGCAAAAGCTAATGACACGCACATGCAAACACACGCACGGACACACACAAAAACACATTACCCCCCAACACACACACATACATTGCATGCACGCACACACACACTTTCTCCCAGACATATACAGTATATACATCGTGCGCTCCCCCCCACCCCCACACATGCAAAACAAACAAACTTTCTCCCACACATAAAACATGTGCTCGCTCGCTCGCTCGCCTCTCTCTCACACACACACACACACACACACACCCTGATTGTCGACAGCCACCGCGGTCCCTGCACCATGGCAACTGCAGGCAGCCGTCTCCAACAAGAAAGAGAATGTAGTCATCAAGCCTCGGCGCTCTGATAATGGGTTCACATTCGCCGGTGACCTAATGGGTGGAATCAAAAGCAGAGGTGAGAGCCGCCGCTGAATCAATACGTCCCACTTATCCTGATTGGCCCCTTCTTTTTTTTTCTTTTTTTCTGATGGGACCCCCCCTCACCGCCCATCCCACACCCACCACCACCACCACCAGCCCAAGCAGGTGGTGACACGGTTGTCTGGTTCATTTGGTTCTGTTTGCTAGTCCAACAGCAGCCAGCCCTCCATCCTCCTCGTCCTCGTCCTCCTCCTTCTCGGTCTAATATCTTGTGCGTCATCGCGCGGTTCACACAGCAGATGTGTGTGTCAAGGAAACGGTGCGTCGTCCTCGCAGCGGCCGAACGTGATTAACATGATTTTGATTATATACGTTTTTTTTCATCAAATGTGTTTCATTAAAAAATAAAAGCCTTTTGAAAAAAACAACTCATGATATAATTATGAGTGAAGTCAGTGTCACAGAGGCCTATAGTAATGCATGCGACCAAAATTCAGAGTAATTTGTTCATATAGCAAAAGGGCGAGTAAACGCCGCTGCGATGGCCACGCTTGTGTCAGCTCACCAAGGCGCACACACTACACACACATTACACACACATTACACATACATTACACATACATTACACACACATTACACACACACACTACACACACATTACACATACATTACACACACACTACACATACAACACACATACAACAACACATTGAATAAAACATAAACGCCACGTTCCCCGTCGAGGGCCGCGGCGTGGAGCACAAGAACAGACCGTAATGGGCGTCATGTGTTGCTTCTAATACACTTAGCACACAGAGAGAGAGAGAGAGAGAGAGAGAGGTCACAAGTGGAAGCATTTTGAAATGGCTTGTCAAAATCACGACTACGCTCATCCAGTATGATTGACAAGCACTTTTGGATGTTCGTGCGTCAATTGGCGCAGACATTTTTATCGGATCACCGGAGTACGAGCTGTAAACCCGTTGTCCTCCCGCCGGTCTGCTGTTCACCAACACGCCGCCAGAGGAAGAAGAAGAGGCGAATGCGTCGGCAATCTACGGCGATCCCGGACGAGATGCCGCAAACCGTTCCTGCCGAACGTTCAATCCCTGAACAATAAAATGGCCGAACTACACGGATTGGATTAACTTCCAGCAGGATACCGAGTACTGCTGCGCGATAGATGGCGTTCACGGAAACGTGGCTGGACCCTACGGTACCCGACTCGGGCCAACGCCTCTGCTGGTTTCTCCATCTACCGGCGGGACGGAACAAGGAAGTCGGGTAAACGCAGGGGCGGAGGGGTATGCTTTCTGGTTGACTCCCTCCACCTCTCGCCCCGATGAGCTCAACACCTTCTATGCAACGAGGTTTGAGGTGATCCATCCCTACGGCGAGGACCAGGACGACCGCACTTTGTCCCTAACCGATGCGCTGACATGAGGAGAGCTCTTAAAATAATAAACTCCCGCCTGTACGCCACGTACACCCATGACTGTGTACAGCGACACACGGCTCCAACTCCATCTTTAAGTTCGCGGACGACGCCACCACCGTCCCGGGGGTCTCATCGCCAAACAATTACAGAGACCGCCTACCGAGAGGAGGTCAGGGGGGGGGGGGGGGGGGGGGGGGGGGGGGGGGGGGACTGACTTGAGGCGTCTCTCCATGGACATGGCAGATGATTTGTGGACATCAGGAAGCAACCGGTGGGGTCGGGTGGGGGGGGCGGGGCTTGGTCACATCGACGGAGCTGAAGTGGAGAAAGTCTCCCGCTTCAAGCTCCTCGGTGTGTTCGTGGAAGATGACGTCACCTGTTCCGGGCAAACGGACTCGGCTGTAAAAAAATGCCCAAAAGCGCCTTTTTACTTTCTGAGGAGACCGTCTGCAAAACCTCTCATTTAAATTACACCATTGAGAGCATCCTCCTCTTGCTGCCTGGTTTCGCGCAGCTGCTCCACTGCTGATCGCAAGGCCGCTCCAAAAAGGGGGGTGGTGAAGACCAGCGGAGCGCAGCCGTCTCCCAGCAACGACCGCGCACCTCAGGAAACCACGGGGACAGTTATTGAGGACCAGTGCCGCCCGGGCAGGTAGACGTTAACGGAGTATCCCGGGCACGCGGTCTACCAGACTCCCAGTAGGCCATCAGGCTTTTCAAAAAGCAACACCAATCTCATTGATCATATTGATCACCGCATGTACATTTATAACATTGATAATATTTAGATTATTCAACTAATTCTGGATACATATGCTGTATTTCAATACTCTGTGTATTTCTGCTGTTACTTGCCATATTTCTGCGACTACTGCCCTCACTTACGCATCTGCCCTTACGTACTTGTACATTTATAATACTCAATATTCAATACTTCTGGATTCAACACAACAGTTGTATTTTTTATTATGTATGTATATTGTGCTCTCTCTCTCTCTCTCTCTCTCTCTCTCTCTCTCTCTCTCTCTCTAAGATTTGGACATACAGCGGTGGAGTATTTACAGCTTTTATTAAGTAGACACACTGTAGACCCACATAAAATACTGTATAATACTATAATATCTAGTATAACTATACTATAATAACTGACCTATGACCTATTATTATTTATTATACTTGTTGAGGCAAAAAAGATGGAACTCTCCAATTTTTGCCGTTTTTCAAGATTCATTTCAGTTCCGCGTCACATCAGCTCACTTGACTTTGCCTAAAAGACTGCAAGTCCCACAATGCACCACCAGCAGGCCCAGTGCAGGCGGCTCATTACCCGTTAAGTTGGAACACCTGCGTCGATGGAAGGTCTCTCTCAGCAAACATCTCAGCAGAGAGAGAGAGAGAGAACGAGGCAAACAAGGGGTACAACCAGAGAAGCCACTGGTGACAGAGAGAGCAAGCGAGGCAAACAAGGATTCAACTCATGGTACAACCAGAGAAGCCACTGGTACGGTAACAAGACTTTTATTGTGATGATGATTTGGTGTTGGGAGTGCTGCTGTAGTCATTGATGGTCGGATGTATTGTTTGATTGTTTGTTTGTGTGTAATTAGTTGATTGTTCAATTTATATTGATTAGTTTGATGTGCTTTCTTAAAACACCAATGCTGCGTACTGTTGGCATTCATTTAAACAGTCTTTCAGTCATTAGTTGGGATTGTTTCAGCAGTTCCACCTGTTGTAGTCCTTGGTACTCATTTCATTCATTTGTTGGATTGAAATGTATTGGCAGTTTTGTATAACTTTTAGCTTTTTGTGTTTTTTGAACGTTTTCGACCTGATCGACCAACCAGTCAACAACAAACAAATGGAGGAAAAAAAATAAAGATTGAGCTGTTGTTGGAAGGAGTTGTCCCCGTGCGTCCTTTGGGGTTCATGTACCGGGCCGTGTCAAGTTGGGGAGAGAGTTGAACAAAAACCTGAGAACTTGACAATACTTTTTATTTGTAATCCTTTGGTCAATCCCTTGAGTCGAATAGCGGCAGAGTAGCAGAACACGTCGACATCATAGGCTTGATTAAGTCAGGTGCAGTTGAATAAAAAAAATTAAAATAAATTGAACCGTTGTAATGGCGTTGAAAATGCTCCTGCAAATGAAGGTGGTCCTAAAATTGCAAGTACTGCTCAGAACTCGACCAGCACTTGACCAGCCACACCCCTCCTAGTGCTTTCATACCTCTCAGTGTGTTCAATTGTCCTAACACCCACCTTCATTTAATACAACCCACTCGACGTTTCCAGAGGTGTGTGTGTGTGTGTGTGTGTGTGTGTGTACCGTGATAGACACTCACACACTTTCACCGGCCGTCGACAAAATGGCACTCGTGGTCGGCTGGAGAGCGACCCCCGTGGCAGCGCTGTGGACACACATCTGCACTAAACCCGTTATCCCAGAGCAGCAAACTACAGGGAAATGGGCGGCGTGCGGATATTGTAGCTGGAAGGTTAAAGGCCGTTCATTTTGAACTGTGAACAATGTCGCTTATTCAATCAGCCATGTGTATATATATTTTATTTATTTGTATTTTTTTTGGTACCCACAAGCAAACTTGACTAAGCAAATGGGTGGACTGGCTGTTTACATTTCTTGCATTTTTAACAACTCCATTGTACAACTTCGCGAGATGCAAGGCGTGTCGTTGACCGACATACCCGTGCGAGGGATGTGTTTTGGCCGTCTCGGGGGGGGGGGGGGGGGGGGGGTGAGGAGGAGGGGGAGGGGGGGGGTCGGTGGTCACATGGTCCGTGTTCTTTTCACTTCGTGGTCAACATTGACTGGCGTGAAGCATACTCGCAGTATCTACTATTGATCCGGGTCCTTCCGACGAGGCCCCTCCCTTTCTTCCATTCCTCCCAAGGTGCTTCCTGTCCCTTCTCCTCTCTCCTCACCAGAGAGATTAGCTGACTCACCGACCTGATCTTCAATTTCATCCATTTTGTTGAATCAATTTGAATTGATCGATGAAGTGGCTGTTTCGTTTTTACCAAAGTTACCAAAAAGTGAAGCCCAGCATAGGCTTATATTGATGTATCAAACAATGCAATTTGTCTCATCTGTTTTGGGAAGTTCTCCCTCTTTGTCTTCAGCAGACTTTTAGATTCTTACCCTTGCGTTGGCTTATAGACATTTTGATTCCTCTAGTGTCCTGTTGTGCTCTCCGGTTGGATGCGTTGCTTTTCTGCACTCATCCGTCGGCCCTCACAGCCTACTAGAGCTGTGTTGTGCTCACAGGTACCTACGTTCTGTCGTGACATCACAAGTGGGTGCGTGATTGATGGCTCATCAATCGAGGTGTCCCTGAGCAAGACACCACCTAACCCTAACTGCTCCTGACGTGTTGGTTGGTACCTTGCATGGTTGACACCGCCGTCGGTGTATGAATGGGTGAATGTGAGGCAATAGTGTAAAGCGCTTTAGTTAAAAGCGCAATATAAACGCAATCCATTCTATGTTTATATGGGGGGGGGTGGGCGGGGAGGCAGACCCTTGGTTGTACTTTTCCACGCATGGCAAGACTTTGTTAAGGCTCACCGGTCATATTCACGGATTAAATAGCGCTGCATCTCATTGGCATCATGGTCATTAGCACAGGAGTCTTTTCAGGAGATCCTTTTCAGTTGGCAGAGCATTTACTCACAGAGCATTTACATGATTATCATTCAGCCGTTTTAGGGAAGATATTCATTCACTGCAAATGAGACATGACCATTGAGGCTGGAAGGAATGATTCTTTGTCATATTGTCTTTCCTGCCCTTTCATTACGTGATTGTAGATTATGGTGAGACCCCTTGTAAAACGTTTCTAGAATATTTTGTGTAAAATTAAATGACATTTTCATAATACTCCTTGTTCATCCTTGTTGTTCAGTCATTTGCTATCAGCAGCTATGGGTCTGGATCCATGTGGCCCTGACCCCTGCATGTGGCCCTGACCCCTGCATGTGGCCCTGACCCCTGCATGGCCCTGACCCCTGCATGTGTCCATGACCCCTGCATGTGTCCCTGACCCCTGCATGTGGCCCTGACCCCTGCATGAGGCCCTGACCCCTGCATGAGGCCATGACCCCTGCATGAGGCCATGACAAGAGAGGTGTGAGATTCTGCATCACCGTCGCTATTCCTGCTATGAAGAATACGTGAGGACTGCAATGAACCGCCTGTCCTGTAGAGGTCAGTGTAGCTTCATTTTCTGCAGCATTATTGCTGTAATTCAAGTGATTTATTTAATTTATTTTTTTGCCACTGATCACGGTTGCACCTTTTAATAGACATAACGCCCACAGTACATTTTGTTTTTTGAAATCCCCACCTATTTAATTGGTAAAATCTCAATTGCTCATCTTAATCCCTATTCTAAAATAATGAATGTAGAAAGCTGACAGTTTGAAGATTGAATAACCTACTGAAGGCATCTAAATGTCAAAATTACAACCTGGCTCATTTGCTAAATACAGAATTGATGTGACTTTCTGCTGCGGGCGAAGTCTTAATCATGTTGTCAGTTGTAGTCATCTTACTCAGATGTGCATTTTGATTTGCAGACTTTTTTTTTTTAGTCATGTATGTTTTTGTTTGGGAAATCAAATCATATCATGAGACGCTGTCGCCCAACACTGGGTCGTCTCATTCCATTTTCTAAACTGAGACTCATCACAGACTTGCATCATCTCACTGTTTTCAATTAGCTAACACCGTCAAAACATGGCAACTTAGACATTTTTCGGATACCGGAGTACGAGCTGTAAACCCGTTGTCCTCCCGCCGGTCTGCTGTTCACCAACACGCCGCCAGAGGAAGAAGAGAGGCGAATGTGTCGGCAATCTACGGCGATCCCGGACGAGACGCCGCAAACCGTTCCTGCCGGAGCGTTTTGCTTGCAAACGTTCAATCCTTGAACAATAAAATGGCCGAACTACACGCATCGGATTAACGTCCAGCGGGATACCGAGTACTGCTGCGCGATGGCGTTCACGGAAACGTGGCTGGACCCTACGGTACCCGACTCGGCCAACGCCTCCGCTGGTTTCTCCGTCTACCGGCGGGACGGAACAAGGAAGTCAGGTAAACGCAGGGGCGGAGGGGTGTGCGTTCTGGTTGACTCTCGCCGGGGTTCAGATGTAGCGCCGTGATGATAATCACAGCAGTCTCCATTAAAAACGTGTGCATTAGATGACCCGTGTGGAGTCATTAATGGATGAGAGAACACTGAAGCAGTATCTACTGTTGTTGGTGACTGTTGACGACACCACCATCCCGGGGGTCTCATCGCCAAACAATTACAGAGACCGCCTACCGAGAGGAGGTCAGGGACTTTGCAACATGGTGCCATCTGCAAGACTAAAGAGATGGTTGTGGACATCAGGAAGCAACCGGTGGGGTCGGGGGGGCGGGGCTTGGTCACATCGACGGAGCTGAAGTGGAGAAAGTCTCCCGCTTCAAGCTCCTCGGTGCGTTCGTGGAAGATGACGTCAACGGACTCGGCTGTAAAAACTGCCCAAAAGTGCCTTTTACTTTCTGAGGAGACTGTCTGCAAAAACTCTCATTAAATTACGCCATTGAGAGCATCCTCTCTTGCTGCCTGGTTTCGGGCAGCTGCTCCACTGCTGATCGCAAGGCCGCTCCAAAAAGGGGGGTGGTGAAGACCAGCGGAGCGCAGCCGTCTCCCAGCAACGACCACACGACACCTCAGGAAAGCACGGACAGTTATTGAGGACCAGTGCCACCCGGGCAGGTAGACGTTAACGGAGTATCCCCGGGCACACGGTCTACCAGACTCCCTGTAGGCCGTCAGGCTTTTCAAAAAGCAACACCAATCTCATTGATCATATTGATCACCGCATGTACATTTATAACATTGATAATATTTAGATTATTCAACTAATTCCGGATACATATGCTGTATTACAATACTCTGTGTGTATTTCTGCTATTACTTGCCATATTTCTGCGACTACTTACGCATCTGCCCTTACTTACTTGTACATTTATAATACTCAATATTTAATACTTCTGGATTCAACACAACAGTTGTATTTTTTATTATGTATGTATATTGTGCTCTCTCTCTCTCTCTCTCTCTCTCTCTCTCTCTCTCTCTCTCTCTCTATGAAAAGTATGTTCTTTATTAAAAAATGTCCTACTTTTTTGCGTACTTTCTCCGAGAGTTTCACTGTTCACGATGTACACGTGACAATAAAACACTTTGGCTGTCGTTTCCAACGTCACCCCCGGTGCTACGAGAGAGGGGGGGGGGGGCTCTCGACGGCTCGCATCCACGCTCGCCGCTCGACGTGCACCTCTGTGTGTGTGAGTGATGGTATTCATTTTCTTTTGTTTGAACAAAACACAGGCGCTGATTAGATTAGACTTTGATTAACTAGTCACGCGCCGGTCTCTCTCCACGTGTGTTTCTGTTCGGAACCGGGGGGGGGGCGCCGGTATCGCTGCCGCGGAATTGCAGCGACGCCGCTCGACTTCGTACTCGTTACCTGCGGTTTGCCTGCGTCTTCAACAATACACCCGTCAATTCACATACATACACACACATACAGTACATACATAGTCCTTCAATTATAGCGAGCTACAGTTGCTCACGTGTTGCCGTGTGTGTCGGCAAATCATCGTGTGTTACATTCTGAATTTCTACACTGAATAAAATACACTAGAAGATATTGGTGATGTACTCTGTGCGTATGTTCTGGTATGGAGTCACGGCAACATTATTGGCGTTAACGTTACATTCGACTCCGTACTTCTACTGCACAGCTCCTATATTATATATTATTATAATATATTCTATATTCTTCTATATACGTGTGTGTGTGTCTCTGTGTGCATTTGGAGCCATCTTTAATACATCCATGTTTTGGGGACTTTAGTTCATGAGGTTTATTCATATTTATAATAAAAGAACCGTCAAAAGCGACCTACTACAGCGCAAATAGACATTTGCTTCTCGCGCTGAATATCAAGATTTAAAGATCAAATCATAACAGACGTGGCGATAATTGTACTGTTGAGAAACATAAATAGGCTATTTATATTGGCTGTGTACCGCTGTGATTAATATGCATTAATTTTTTTGAGTCGTTTAATCAACATTAACACATTATTTTGACAACCCCAGTTTGCGCGTCGGCTTTAGGTGTCGCCTCGGCTCGCTGGGAACGTCGACGGAGCGGAGCGGGTCCTTAAAGAGAACCAGGTACCAGGTACCAGATTTTGCCGAGTGGAAGTGTTCTGAAGCGAGCTGAGTGGAGTCAGGCGGATGCTATGCAGTTGTAGGTCCTACAGTCGCTTATAATTAACAATTATCAGAGAAAATTATCAATTAATAAAATAAATAAAAGTATCAATCAAAATTAATATAACGGGGCACCACCCTGAGACCAGGGACCAATAACCGGACAGTGGATTAAGTCTCTTAAAATATACTAAACTGAATTTTTACTGTGATTTAATAATTAGATAATATTTTTATCAAAATTACCATTAACATTTCAGAAAGATTGAAGGATTCTGAGTTCTTCATGCAATAGAGGCTGGCTTCAGCACAAAACTAGTACTTCTAGTTACAAGATAAGAACGTTTATCAAGTTGGCAATTTATATAAAGTCAATATTCCTTAAACACAATAAGCAATGCACAACGTGTGTGTGTGTGTGTTGTGTGTGTGTGTGTGTGTTTGGAGGGGGGGAGAAGAGGGAGACAGAGGAGGTGGGTGTGTGTGTGTGTGTGTGTGTGTGTTGTGTGGTGTGTGTGTGTTGTGATGTGGTGTGTGTGTTGTGTGTGTGTGTGTGTGTGTGTGTGTATGTGTGTGTGTGTGTGTGTGTGTGTGTGTGTGTTTTGTAACCAAGAAATGGCGGCTCTGATGAGGCCCTGTGTGTGTGTGTGGTGGAGGAACAGACAATGGGAGTGGCTGTTCAAGCCCCCCAAAATGGCACTGGTTGAGGTTGCGTAGATGTTGGGAGGTGGCCGTAACAAAGGGATCTACGTGATGAGTGAGTGACGAGTCGAACCGTGTCTACAATGTCGTCTGACGATATCAGCAAACACTTAAACACACCTTTTGACTAGACGCCCTCCTCCAGGTGACCCGGCTGGGGTTGATCGAGCCCCGGCTTGTGTCCGGGTAGCTTTACCCCACCGACGTCTCCCCCCTCCTGACACACAGCCATCTTGAGGCAACTTCTGCTGCCTCAGTTCCAACTTGATGGAACTCGGCCTACTGGCCCCCTGTGATGCCCAGTGTGTTGTCGGCCCCGCGGAGGGGACTGGCTCGTGAACCCTCTGCATCCCACCTCAATGCACTCGCACTTTGTTTGCCACCCACTGCTCCGGCATTCCTCCACCAGCTCAGCGTACTTTGCCCTCTTCCACTCGTTGGCCTCCTCGATGTGGTCCTCCCAGGGAACTGTGAGTTCTAGAAAGCAATCCCCAGCAGCAATGAAGTGTCTTGGGCTGGGTTCAGGGTGGCCGCGCGGTGCTGCAATCCCGGCCGTGGAAAAACGTATCGGCCGCCGTTGAACTCCCAAGGGGCTGCAACGACATAGTAATTGCACCTCCTTTGTGCAAACCAGGCTGATGGTTGCATCTCCCAGAACTCCGGCAGCAAAACTGCACGTGTCACCATGTTTGTGAGAAAACTGTCAGGGACACCACTGAGTTACTGGGATTAACAACACTTATAGCCAGCATAACCAATAAGTCCGTGAAACACCCTCTACCAAACGGGTTTCGGTGAATTACGGCCTTTTGTCCACGTCGGGTCCGCTACAGCGTTAACGAACAAAGACTCACTGAACAAAGACTGCGCGGCGAGCATGACGGCCCGGGCGGCCCGGACATCGATTTCTCTTACATACTGGATGTGGACTCCTCTCGTTTTGGCGTCGGTGATCAACCACACTAATCAATGGTAATGGCCCTCTGAACCTACTGGTAGGGTAGAGTAGGCATCTACTGATCATGTAGCTATGGGGCTGCTAACCACTGATAACGTCCATTTCTATCGAGTGACAACAGTCAAACCCGATGGAACTAAAATCTATTATTGTATTAGTCGTAGTCCCCAGTGGCTCCATTTTCTCTCACGCGCGACCAATTATTCTCCGCTATTAAAAAATGTGGTCACAAATGACTGGACCTGCACTAAATATTATATCAACCACCCAAATTAGTGACCTGCCCCTACATTACATTTATCCTTATTTACTTTTACATGTGGCTTTGTATTCCTCATACTGTTGCACAGCTTAGAGAGGCACATTCGGCCCATTCACTCGGAGCCCCCCTAACGGTGTGCGCTTGCTGTGCTTAAACCAAAAGGCTTTCTCGCCATAATGATC
This sequence comes from Coryphaenoides rupestris, assembly GCA_002895965.2. NCBI lineage: Eukaryota > Metazoa > Chordata > Actinopteri > Gadiformes > Macrouridae > Coryphaenoides > Coryphaenoides rupestris. Next base: position 121,188 of record PIJE02000535.1, on the reverse strand, counting down.
ATCTTCACGAGTGTCGTTACTTAAACCAGGTTTAGAAGCAGCCGAGCTCGGATAACGAGGCCGCGTTTTCCGTCGCCGCCGCCGCCGCCGCTACTACTCGCCTGAATGTGTTCCGTTGCCGTTTCTGCCGCTTTCTCAAAGAGAGGAACCCCCCCCCCACAGCTCCGGGATCCCGACGCCGAAAAGGCGGCGCGCTGAAGGTTAAGCGATTTGCTTCGTCTTCGAGTTACCGCTCTTCAGAATGAGCCGGGAAGGTAGCTCCTTCAGATACCATTCACTATTTAGCAGATACTTTTATCCAAAGCTACACACAGTGAATCTCTAGGAGAACACAGGGGACCATGGGGGGGGGGGGTTAGAGGGGACAATACAGTACATAGACCCCTCCCCCTCTGCTGGGAATCAAACACTACATTACCACCAGAATATCTGACCCCCCCCGTACTGGTGCTGTGCCTTCCACTCTCCTCCTTGAGCAATAACGAAGCTCTTTTCTCACCCCAAGAGTCGTACTGATGACATCATAACGCAACGCTCTGTTGTTGTGTTCCATCTGTTCTCCAGCCAAATCGTCATGTGATGCAACTCGTCGCAA
>PIJE02000535.1:80593-115593 GCA_002895965.2 Coryphaenoides rupestris | reverse complement strand
CCCTGATTGGTTTGAATCCCTGAAGTGGTCTAGTGGGGAGGGGGGAGGGGGGGAGGGGGGGGGGGGGGGGGTGACGTTCTTTGGGCTGCCTCCATATGGCGAGATGGTTTTGAATCTGTGGTAGTTGGTGGTCTTGAGGTGGTCTTTTGGGTGTTAGGATCGGGTGAGGTGTGGTTCTGTGTTCTTTTCTGGAGCTTGTTGTTCCCCCACCCTTACCCCGCTCAGTGATCAGCTCTTGTACAACGGGACTGTGTGTGTGTGTGTGTGTGTGTGTGTGTGTGTGTGTGTGTGTGTGTGTGTGTGTGTGTGTGTGTGTGTGTGTGTGTGTGTGTGTGTGGTGTGTGTGTGTGTGTGTGTGTGTGTGTGTGTGTGTGTGGGAGATGAGTGAGACAGAAGAAGGAGCTAGAAGAGGTCTAGAGATGGACAAAAAAAATCACAAGTAGTGTATTTTTTTCCGTCTTATATCTTTCTTCCGTACCATTCCCACCCCCGCCCCCCAGAGACAATGGAGAGCAGGGGAACAGGCAGCTATAGATGCTCGGAGTATTTCTGAAGCTTACCTCAGCTTGAATACTGATTTTGTGATTCTTTACCGACTCCTTCCTTCCTTCATATAGCGGTGGAACGTGACAGAGGAAGACTGTTTCGGTGTGTGAGGGCTGAGGAGTGGAGGAGAGGAGCGGGTGAGGTGGTAGTTAAAGGATGAAGAGTGAAAGTCAGTTCTATTGTTCTCAAGGTTATTGATCATTGTGGGTTTTTCTTCAGGTGTAATGATGAGTAAAAGAAGCATCGGCTGCTTGTTGTTTATGAGCCTTTGTGACACAAACCGGCCGTTCGCCTTCTTTGTCTGTTTGACGGCTCCGCAGCGCCGAATATTCCTTCGGCACATGTTTTGCTTTCACCTTTTTCCGTGTACATCGTCATCAGCACCGATGGCCGTTGTTCGTCCGCCCGCTGATAGATTTGAGGGACGGTGATTGCGACTTGTCAAAGCATTCGGGTCGATGGCCTTTGTTCGGCGCAGCTACACAATACGAGCCCCCTCTGCACCCGGTGCTAACGGAGCCATCGGTATGCGTCTTTCCCTTATATTTTGTGGGTCCTTTTTATCTGCGTTTTTCTTGAAAGGAATCCTGTAGGATTGCTTTGGTCACATGTCACACAAAGTGCTGCGAGCCGGACTCAGCGTTCCGTGGGCTCGACAAAGCGTCCATTATATAACTGTCACGGCCCGAGACGGTCGGACCGGCGCATTGTATTACGGGCGCCGCCGCCGTCACAGTCCGAGCGGCGAAGGTAGCCCCGTATAGACGCCAGGGAGAATGGAAGCAGAGAGAGAGAGACACACATTAGCAACAAGACAGATATAAGGGAAGAAGGGGAAGATGAGACCATCGTCATCGTTTCAAACTTTTAAAAGAGAGATGGATGAAACTACTCTACCCCCCGACCCCCCGACCCCCCGGGCCACAATGTTGATGGATACAAAACTTGTTGGTGTTGGTTGGTGGGCTTTCTGCACGACCTTTTTGGAAAACATCTTCTGTTAGCCGTGATTTGTCATTTCCATTTCCACAGTTCAGAACCAAGTTACATGCGTTTTATACTCCGTGGGCTTTTAACTGATTGAATAGTTCATATTCACTTTGCTATTATTATCAGGGACACGGACAGAAAGGCTTTCCGGAAGAATTCATTAGATTCGTTCTCAATGGCCGTTACATTTTTTTTCCCCCCCCTGTTCAAAACACAAGTTTTTCCATTAAAATTGAATAACGTTTGGACAGAATCTCAAAGCGTCGCCGAGCTCAGTGAATGCCTTGTGTACCGCTGTCAGAAACAATTATGGCGTTTGACCGATTCATGTACTCGGGGCAGCGCCGAGCACGTGACTCAATTAACGAATACTAAATTCAACATGAAATACCGTTAAACTGTCGGCTCGCCGCTAAAAGAAGCGAGTGGGCCGTGTGTCAAATCGGAATCGTTGACTCCCACCGGAAACGGCGCCGTTTTTTATATTTTTGGGGCCGGGCCTATTCTCGTTCGTGTCGGAGGAAACGATGTTTGACTGCATCAAGCCTACGCTGCGGTCAGACGGTGAGAGCGTTGACGGCGTGGCTCGTCGTTCGCTGTAACGCCTGAAGTTTCGATACTTTATTAACGCTTTGGTTGAATCTGTATTAACCCAAAATGGAACTCTGTGTTTGCGAGAAGCACCGAATGATCTCGCGGTACGACGCCACGAGTCAGTTTGGAAGCGAAGAGTACCTCGTGTTCATCACACACACAAAAAAAAATTATTATTAATTATTATTGCACTTTATCTCACTGCTATTGTGTTCTTAACTTGTGTGTAACGTGTTGTGCGTTGGTTTTGTCTTTCTAATGCGAGTCCTCTGCCGTGAATCAATTCTTGCCGTTGTTGATGGAGAAATGTTTAATACTTTGCTTATGCAATTCCAAAAAAACCCCCAGTTGATATTGAACATCATTTCTTTTCTCCTTGATACTGGTAAAAAAAAACCCGGTTATGGATTTGTGTCGTAGCCGTCTGACCCGGTGTCCTCTTCATTGAGTGCCGAGGCGAGTGTGGAGGCGTCCAATCCGCGGGCGGCGAACTCTCCCGGGACAAACCGCTCCGCTCCAGAATTTGCCCTCGTGAAGAGAAACGCATGTATTTATGATTTATTATTATTTATGTGTTTATTTTCCCTAATGTAGTATTTGCCGTGGACTCCGCCGCGATCGATCGCCGCTGTGGTGACGCACGGGCCGTCGCAGCGTTACAATATTTACTCCGAACTATACGAGAACCCCCGCGCCGTTGAGGACGAAGTATGGTAATCAGGTGAGCCAGGTGGGCATCGGGTTTAGTTTATTATGTAATATTATGCTCACACGTTACAGAACGGTAACGTCAATACATGGCCACGAATCCCTGCCTGCTCCTTCATGACCCGTAGCCAACCAAGTTGCTGTGAATAATAGCGTCTGCTAAATTACTAAAAGCTGGAAAATTTACAGAATACCGACGGTAATACCAATACAGGCGGCAGCATAGTCTAGTGGTTTGGTTTGACTCCCAGTTTAACGGTTCTGGGGTTCAAAGTCCGCAGCGCACCTTGCAGGAGGCATCCTCACCCGCAACTGAACGACATGTATCTGGAAAAATAAACAAACCGCCGTCCGTCGCTTGGGATGAAAGCGTCTCGTAATCAGCTCAATAGTTCGGGTCAACGGTCATGTACGGTGTTTTCCGTACACGCGTCCGGCATTGAAGCGCTCCCTCCGCTGGATTACCGGCGCCACTGCAATCAGCCATGCAAAATAAATATATATATATGATATTTCATATATTTAATTATGACAATTATGTTGGATGTCCCAATGCTACGTTACATTGCCGTTATTGTCATTGGATACATGTTTTGAGAAAAATAGTGTTCTGCTATCAAATGATGAATTGGTAAATGTATTACATTTCTATATATATATAAATAAAAGCACATGATGATACTGTGGGTGGCATTAGCTCATGAATTGCTTCCGACTAAAAGTAGGAAGCACAAATAGAAAAAGTTACACAAGTGACAAAATAAAAAGTAGCCCAGCCTAGCGTGTTTGATTTTTGTGTGAAACGGAAGCAACAGTTTTATGAAACACAGGCGGTGGGACCACTTGCAGACTGGAAAACTGGTGTTTGTCGCTTCGACACATGAACAACAAAACAACTTGCTTGCGCACATGTGTGCACTCACAATGCTATTAACTCGTGATGTTCTATATGTTATAAACCTTTGTGTGAGAGAGGACCAGTATTCTGTTTGAATGCCAGCGAGCTCTTCTGGAGTCCATGCATCACACGTAAAACCTCTCTGTGCACATCAGCACGTGGCACGTTCACAACATCAGCACCGTGCACGTGCACACATCAGCACCGTGCACGTGCACACATCAGCACCGTGCACGTGCACACATCAGCACCGTGCACACATCAGCACCGTGCACTGCGCACACATCAGCACCATGCAACACTATCAGCACCGTGCACGTGCACAGCATTCAGCCACCCTGTGCACAACATCAGCCACCGTGCCACGTGCACACATCAGCACCATGCACCGCGCACCATCAGCACCGTGCACCGTGCACATCAGCACCGTGCACGCGCACACATCAGCACCATGCACGCGCACATCAGCACCGTGCACGTGCACACATCAGCACCGTGCACGTGCACACATCAGCACCGTGCACACATCAGCACCGTGCACGTGCACACATCAGCATAGTGTACCTTCCACACACTTCAGCATCAGCTGCTCATATAGGGGAAACACGGCTACTTTGTTAATGGAGTCATTTTCATTGGTCGTAAACACACATGATTGCCTCATCTAAAGATCAGAGTTGAGAACAGACCAGGGAATGTAAGCAATCTTTATTTCACATCAGGAAAATAAGAGGGGGAAAAAATAATTGCACTTGGGGAGGTAAAATAGGGAATTTATGTAATCGACTGCGTGTAAGAAGGCATATTATCCACTGATGCTTCTGGTGAAAACTGTCAATTTAGATCCTATTTGGCTCCGGGAAAAAGTAAGAATCCGTAGTTAAATGAAAAACGAAAATAAATCATCCAGCTTGTCTGTTTGCACGGTAATTTAGGCAATATATCTGGTGGTTAAAGTGCACGCTCTTGATCAAGGATATTTGGAGTTATCCTCATGACACCACATAATCTCAATGAAATAACATTTGAAGGTATCACTTGCAATTCAAAATATTCATTCATAGGAACGAATACCCTGCGTGTGACAGGTCATGGGGTTATTACTATTTACCAATCATAAAAACTATTGTAACCACAAACACACAATACAAAATACCAACGCTTAGAGCGATTCTATTCGTTATTATTCATCACGCCATCGTCTTCATACAGGGCCGGCGCAAACTGGGCAGTCGCCCAGGGCGCCAAGCCACTAGGGCCACGCAACCGCGCAACCGCTGAAAAGTTTTATTTTGAAATGGGAAAAAAAGCTATGTGTGTAATTTCGCAAATAATACTGTTAATTTAAGGCAGGTCTTTGGAATCACAAGGATACTTAAACGTTGTATTTCCATGACGAAGAATGTGTTTCCAGAGTGATATGCATGACGGCGTCCGCCACCGACTTCCAACCAGTGAGCCGTACAGCGCGTGTACCAGTTCATTCCAGAGCCTGTAGCCTGCTTATTAGCCATCGTTGTGTGTGTGTGGTCGGTAACGTTGTTATAACCTACATTTATAATGTTGGTGTTAACGAGCGTACTGGTTTTAAATAGCTGACGGTAATATGACGCATTTTATCACGTGTGTTTGGGGGGGGGGGGGGGCGCACTTTCGTTATTTTGCCCTGAGCGCCTGATTGCCTCGCGCCGACCCCAGAACCATATTTCCCGCATTCTCTTCCAAAACATCACAATACCAAACCAAAAATAATATGTCCATATATATATCAGTCAACTGTATATATATATAAACCGCTTTCACACATCCAAACCATTTGTTCTTCTTTTCATTTGCAGCGATGCGTTTAAGTACCAACAAAAAACCCCTAAAAGCACAGTCCGGGGGGGAGGGGCGGGGGGGGGGGGAGCTGCGTTTTTTTTTTTTTACCTGCGCTGAGCCCTTTAATCCACAGCTAGCCGCCCGAGCAGCCTCATCCCCGTGCTGATGCATGAGTCAGTGTTCCTTATTAAACTCATCCCGCCGGCTGCTCGACGCCGGCACGCTGTGGGTGACTGACGGAGATGTTGCCGCGACCCTCCGGCTTCTGCTGTTGTCATTGGGAGGCGCGGCGCCTCCGTCTGCGGCGTGCCTCGCGTCGACCGCACAAATTGTGGTGGGGATGGAAGGCGGTGGAAGAATAGTGGGTGTTTGGTGGGCTAAGGGGGAGGGGGGGGGGCGGGTGGCGAGGGTGGCGGGGGTGTCATCAGGAGGGGGGAGGGAGGCGGGTGGTACACCGGAGGGCCCCCCCCCCCCCCATCCCCCTGTCCTCTCTCTCTCTCTCTCTCTCTTTCTCTTGTCATGTTTCTGCTCTTTGTCTCTCTCTCTGTCATCTCTCTGCCCCCCTCTCGCTCTCTCTCTCTCTCTCTCTCTCTCTCTCTCTCTCTCTCTCTCTCTCTCTCTCTCTCTCTCTCTCTCTCTCTCTCTCTCTCTCTCTCTCTCTCTCTCTCTCTCTCTCTCTCTCTCTCTCTCTCTCTGTCATCTCTCTGCCCCCTCTCTCTCTCTCTCTCTCTCTCTCTCTGTTATCTCTCTGCCCCCTCGCTCTCTGTCTGTCTGTGTCTCTCTCTCTCCCTCTCAGTCTCCTCAGCATCATAGTGGGATTTCTCCTTCATGTTTCGCCGGGTAGCAATGGACTCCTTCCAACAGCTTGTCATGTACGCCTCATTTTCCACATCATTAGGAGCGTTCGCGTCGATGTGTGAGTGAATTTCATGTCGCTGTTGTTGTTGTTGTTGTTGTTTTCTCCCCCCCTCCCCCCCCCCCCCCGGCCTCGTGGTCACCTGGGCAGGTGGAGATGATTAAAATGTGGAGAAACTTTAGTTAGCGGGAAGAAAAAGAAATAAAAAGTTCACTTGAGAAGGCGTTGGACGACATGACGGGTAACAGTAATTGTTGCTAAGTCTCGTTCATTCTCGTGGAACGCGTTACACGTGGGCTCCTCGTGTTATCTTATTATTTTATACGTCGGCGCTGAAACGAACAAAAGGCAACGGATTGTGTGGAACGTCAGATATATATTCTTGTGTTTTTCGGCTGCGACTGTCTTCGTCTTCGGTGTGTGTGTGTGTGTGTGTGTGTGTGTGTAGGTGTGTTCTTTGGCGTCTCGCGCAACACATCATGACAACAAACCATGGCTTTGGTCCACGAAATATCCCTTCTTGTAATGAATTCAGCATATGGATACGCCCCCCCACACACACACACACACACACACACACAGTCACACACACACACACACACACACACACACACACACACCGTCACACACACCGTCACACACACACACACACACACACACACGACCGTCACATTCTCGGAGACGGCTTCTCGGAGAGCAACGCGGCGCGAGTGTGAGCCGCGGCAGGCCGGGAAGCGAGCTGACGTCTCCGTGGCGACGACGACGACTCGCTTTAATCGACGCGCAGGCAAACAATTGATGCGCGCGGCGCCCGAATCAGCGGCTGTCCGCCTTTTTGCGTCGCGCCGGACCGACGATACGAGAGGCGGGAAAACACATTGTCACTTTTGATCACTTTTATTGAGTCGAGAAAAAGCCAAGAATTACACACAGGCCTTGTCCTCCTGTTTTATCTATCCTATATATATATACTAGATCTATAGACGTGTATATACACAGTATTTATATATATATATATATATATATATATATATATCATGAGTGCATGTGGCGTTTATGTGTTGGAAATAACCATGTGTCATGGCGGCATGCAGAGGCTCCCGGGGTGTCCGGTCAAATGAAGCCGGGATGGAGAGCAATTTATTTTTAGCGTGCTCGGCTATGGCGGCGCACTTGGCTCTCATTACGCAGTCACTTTTAATTAGCGTTAGGCGGGAAAAAGTCTTGCACAGGTGTGTGTGTGTGTGTGTGTGTACGCGTGTGCGTGTGTGTGTGTGCGTGTGCGCGTGTGCGTGTGTACATTTTGTGCATAAAAAGACCCAGAGCCTCGAGGCTGTGGTCCTGAGTCCTATGAGAGATGGATAAGTACCCCACAGAGGTCTTCTCTTCTTCTATGGCTTCGGAGGCTTGGGCTTGGGCCGTGGGTTATAAAAACCTCTGGCCCGTGTTCGTACTCCACTCAGCAATGTAAACTATCAAGGTATTTCACTTTGAAATGAACATGATTCAATGGAGACCCCCCCCCCCCCCCCCCCCCCCCCCCCTCGCCACATACGCTCGGTGAAATATTGTCCGGTGAACGGGGTTGAGTGGTGCCGGAGTAGTTGGGGAGGTGATTGAGTGGAAGGCGGATGGAACGCACAAACTCGAGGGATCGACGGCGACCTGGATGAGGTCGGTTCAGGAGCTCATGACAAGATGAGGGCAATTTACACCTCCGACCGCATCACCGCCATCTATGTGAATTCTGTTTTTTTATTTTTTTTGACCAGCCCCCTGAACAAGAACCACAATTAGAATGAGAAATCCTGCGGTTTCCAGCTGATTGGCCACATTCAGAGAGAAATGTGAAAAGATTTAAAGTAGAGGGTATTTTTGCACTCGGAACGTTGCGCGATGGAAAATGTATCAGCGGGCGAGACTGAATCGGAGGGAAATTGCATTGTTGGAATTGAAATGGGAGAAACGAGCACGAGTACTTTTTCTCGACGCTCAAAACAATTACTTAGTTGTCTCTTGTGGCAAAACGGATTCACAGAGGAGCTAGACGATACGATAATTATGAAAAAATGATTTTCCGTGAGTCCACGTGAGTCCGCGTGTCTCTGTATGAGTCAGTGGAACCCGTCTACAAAAGGGACCGGGTTCGATCCCCCTCACGTCTGTCGTCTTACCCGTATGCGTCCGCCCCTACCTGCTCCTCAATCACGTCACCAACGTCTACAATCCGATCCGATCCAAGTCGACGATTAAATTCAACTCCACAACCGCGGGAACATGAACGGGTCGTGCTTGTTTACTGGTGCTTGTGTTTGCGTGTGAAGCGGCTCGGTCCTCCGCATATCTTTTTAAGGGGCACTCACACGTAGGGCCGATACTGTGCATTACTGTGCATTACTGTGCATTACCGCCGATTCCTGCACTTTTGTGATAGTTCAATATGGCCCAACACACTTTCAGGCAGTTCTTTTTCCCGGTATATGAATTATGACGGAGTAAAAATAGAGCCATCGACAACTGGTCAGAAAATAGTCTAGAAAAGAATATTGTGTGTGTGTGTGTGTGTGTGTGTGTGTGTGTGTGTGTGTGTGTGTGTGTGTGTGTGGTGTGTGTGTGTGTGTGTGTGTGTGTGTGTGTGTGTGTGTGTGTGTGTGTGTGTGTGTGTGTGTGTGTGTGTGTGGTAGTAACCTGCCTCTCTCTGTCCCAGTGACCCGAGTCAACAAGTCAGTCTCACGTCTGCTTGTGGCCGGCAGCAGACCGAATGCAATATTACAGACAGGAGTCCGTCCTCTCCTGTCTGTCTGTCTGGATGGATGCCTCTTAAGACCTCTGTGTACTTTTCTAGACACGTACATTATGAACAGTTGTGAACAAAGAACATCCTGGACACAATTAGTATATTGTGCGCAAAACAGATCAACAATGGAAACACAGTTGTTCTCTATAACCAATATGGATTCAATGGATTTTTTTGGGGGGGGTGTAGCATCCGTCTCTCACGCCATTGTGTCTCCTCGTCTACGTGACCGTCTGCCCCCAATCCACTGACATCCACTGGGATCACCGGATGAGTCTGATGTGGAAATTAATGAATTAATAATGAACGCCTTAACGAGCGCTGCACACCGAAGTACACATCGACCGCCGGTTAGGCCGAGCTGTCCACAGTATCTACAGCAACACGGCAACAATCGCTTTCGCCGTGTTAAGTGGACGCTCGTTCGGCGCAGGCGGAGACGGAAACGTGGTGTCTTCGTGGTGATTGGCTGGAGGACGCCGTGGCTTTTAAAAAAAAATTTAAATAAAAAAAAAAATCCAGTCGAATCGATTGCGAGGAACACAGACAGGAAGAGCTTCTCGTCTGCTGCCAACACCTGCAGGAACACTTGAACGACTGCAAACGGGCCAAGCACCACTCCCACCACTGCTCAGTATTGAGCTCTGTGCCATTTCCACAAAAAAGAAACAATATTTTAAACTAAAAAAAGTCTGATAGCGCACAGAGAGCCCTCTTGGACTTCCTTGTGTCGTTTTATTTTAATAAATAATTGCGTCTGGAGATGATACGGAATCAGTGTTGTTCGGGAGGGAGTGGAGCGGCGTGAGGAGACAGGTTGCATGTGTGGGTGTTTCAAACTGTTCCATAATACAGAGGAATGGCATCCAAATTGATTGCAGAGCCGCGATTGAATGCACAGCGTTTACCAAGGGAATCACACACACACACACACACACACACACACACACACACACACACACACACACACACACACGTCAGCGGATGGAGGAATATGAAGATGTACTGTCAATATTTTTTTTTCTCCCAATCAATTACACCGACGAGCGAGTAAAGAAAGATGCAGTGAGGGAGCGATGCGGCGCGGCGTTCCGCATGACTAATAACCGGGGTCAGGTTCTCAGCCAGGCCCGCGGGCGGCCATTTTGGTTTGCGTGTGGGGCGGTAAGCGCATCTAGCCGCGGCGGGGCTAGCCTCGGGTAGCGTCGGGTAACGGGATACGGGGCGCCGCTGTGGGTTATCGGCCCAGCTCCGTTATTGATGTTCTATTATTAGTGTGTGACTATTTCGTCAATTATTATTCATTCGCTCAATATGCGAGAAAGTTGAGACTCCTGTTTTGCTGTTGACTTCTTGTTCTCTTAAATTGCAGAAGTCTGACAGAAAGTGCTGGAGAAAAGATGTCAGTGGAAATGTTAAATTCAAATGAGTGTTGTGGTGGCTGGTTGTGTCGCTTCGGGAGTCAAAGAGAAAAAAGAAAAAAAAATGTGAAGTCTGGGAGATGGGGGGCGGGCGAACGGAAACGGGAAGTTCTACAGTAATTAGGGACGGTGTGCGCCGCTATACAACCGCCACCATTTTCCTCGCTTTTTCCTCTCATTTATTTTTCTTTTTTTTTCCACGTGGGACCATTCTTCCTTTTCTTTTTATTTTTACACGTATTATTTTCTTTTTTTTCCATTACAGTGGTACAAGCCTCGAAACAAGACAATAAAAAGCGCTGACAAGTCACTACATGGCTTGAATACTCCAGCCATTAGCATACGATCCTGTCAATGTTTTCGCTCGTGGCGCGCCGCATCTATTAATGCAAATGTCTCCTCGGCTACCGCCAGCCGCCTCTCTCTTGGCTGATACGTTTTGTTGTGGCACATTTTAGCGCGGGAATATTTTTACAGCGTTGTCCTCGGGGTGAGTTGCAGTAAAAAAAAAAAAAATATATATATATATATATATAATAAAAACACTCAATTCCAAGATGAAAACCCCTCAAACTATCCCCCACCAACACCCACCCCTCTCAACATCTTACCAGGAAATTCTTCTTATTTGCAATTCATATGAGGTTAAAGCACAAATACCCCCCCGCCCTAAAACAACACAAAACATAAATGTTCTCTCAATCCTAATGTAACATTTGCACATAATTAGATGACAATGGATTGGCCCTGAAAGCCTCCCCCGCCCCCCGCCCCCCCCCCCCCCCCGGCAATTGAAATTGTAAGTGTGTGTGTGTGTGTGTGTGTGTGTGTGTGTGTGTGTGTGTGTGTGTGTGGTGTGTGTGTGGTGTGTGTGTGTGTGTGTGTGGTGTGTGTGTGTGTGGTTCCTGACAGTTTTTTGTTTTCCTTCCCCCCCCCCCCCCCCCAACCATTCCATCAGTAGAAGAAGAACCACGCCGACCCGTGGTTTGGATCTCACGAGTACACAAGCTGCCAAGTGGAATACATTCTGCCTGAATGTACAGTATGTGTGTGCAGAGGAGGGTTTCCCATCCGAAAAATAAAGTTTACCCGTTGGGTGGTGGTGGGGGGGGGGGGGGCGGGAGTACCTCGAACAGAGAGACAAGCGATAGCGTCGGGCTGTACTCTAAAATGGGAATGGTCAAATCAAAGTTTTCGAATCGACTTAAATTCCCCGTCGAACAACCATGTGTTGTGTTTTTAAAAATAAACTCCCGGTATGTGCATTGAGAGTACAGCGCGATGCGGAGGCCTCAAACTGCCGCAGGTAATATCCGAGAGCGGAAGAGTTGTTTCCTCCTCTCGGTTCCTCGGACGCTATGATGGGCGACAGTCTCCGAGCCACGGCAAGCGACGGGCCAATCGGATAAGAGAGACGCCTTGATTGGTCCAGACGCGGTTGAAAACCTAAATGGAGGCGGGTCAACGAGAAACGCGTATCGCCGCAGAGCATTTGACTCACTCACAGCGGACGGATCTCTAGCCGATAAGTTAAATAGCTCAGATTAGGGAGCGTATCAAGCTTGTAGCCCTGCACCAACAGCACCTTTTAAATACAATCGCACGAGGCCTCGATGTTAAGCGTGGGAAAGAGTAATGAATACAAACCCCCCCCCCCTCCTATTGGAGACGTGAAAGCCCTGCGACGGCGATCTCCGGAAAAATATATCGACTTATAAATGAGCCACGCATGCTGACCCTGCATTCAATCGGGCGCCGTAATTACACGATCTTAAGCGGGGAACGAATGGGATAATCCGCCGTCCGAGTCGTGGTGGGGGGGGGAGGGGGGGTCTGTGCGACGTGTTAACTGAAAACCCGAAGCGGGTCGAGGCACAGGGCGGCTCGACCCACCGAGACTCGGACCGCCGCGCGCCGCTCCGTCTCGGCTTTAATCGCTTTATAACGGAGCGTGAATACGATGTCTCTGATGTGATTTCTTCTTCGAGACGGGGGGGGGGCGGGGCTTCAAAGATATTGGCCCGGCGCAAAACACCGATCGTGCACGAGGACACCACTTTATCAATGAGAATCGTTTTCCGTGGCTCGCTCTCTCTCTCTCTCTCTTCTCTCTCTCTCGCTTCTCGCTCTCGCTCTCTCGGCTCTCGCTTCGCTCTCGCTCTCTCTCTCTCTCTCTCTCTCTCTCTCTCTCTCTCGAGCTGAGATCAGAGCAATTTGTTCCAACTCTTGTCGTTCTCCGTCTTCCGTCGGACCACCGCGCTTCCCGCAGCGAGGATTTTCCAATGGGCGAGGCGAACATTTCTTTTCTCTAACCTTACAATCACGAGAGACCTCAACGTGGTCCGTCTTGCTACAGGTCTAACGTCATTTTAAATCGACACACCGCCATGCGTAACCACTGCAAACACGCCGGTTTTTACAAGTTGGTTTTGAGAGCGGAGCGAAGAGAAGAAGAAAAAAATCTAACGCATGATGAATAGAGTGTGTTTTGGGACGCCTTCAAGCGGGGTGCTGTTCTGATTTTTTCCCCCATTATTGGTACTGGAGTCGATTTAGAACAGCCTTGATAGAGCCTTTGTGTTATAGCATATTAACTCCCCTGTGGTTTGTTCCGCAGTGGTTCGTTCCAAGTGGTACAGCTCGCCAGCGCCTGATACACACTTGACAAGGTGACGTGAGTCCCGCCCACGTTATTAGCTGTATGACCACACGTCGTTGGATATATATTCTATATATCTTCTATATAGCCAATATGTGGTTGCCTTGCAACAGTAAGAAGGTGCAGTCTTGCGCAGTGCACTGTGCTACAGCAGTATACTATATACTGTATACTATATACTATATACTGTATACTATATACTGTAGTACTGTATACTCACAAATATCACATTGGGTGTGCGGATGCAGAGTGGAAATGAATGCACGCGGACAAGGTCGTCGTGAAGCTTTTTTATTGTGAAACTGTTGCCGCCGTTTGACGCGGACGCTAATTTAGCGGCGGCGCTTGTGCCTCGTCTGAGGACGGCTGCGGGAAATCCTTCATAGTCGTGTTGCGAGCAAAAAAAAATGAAAAGTAATACATAAATGCGTCAGTAGAAGAGTGCATAGGCCGTCGTCGCTGAAGCTCGTCAGTGTCTCTCCAAAGGGTTTTCCGCGTTTCGGTGACCTAGACTTACCATTGAATTGCGAAGTGGCGTCGCGTTATACATGCAATCTAGGTCAGTTTGAAAAACAATATTTGTGAATAGATTTGGAGGAGCGTTTTCAATGGCTTCTCAATGACCCGACTTCAATTAACTCCGAGGGCTTTCTGTTCTCCCTGTGCCGCGTGTCGTCCGCTGAAATGCTCTCATTGTTCATTCCGCGGTGCTCCAGTTTTAAAAACAAACTTATTATGTCGTTAAGTGATGCTAAATGGTGGAGTAGCACAATATATAAATATAAATGATACACAACCTCACAGTAAGAGAGGAGCGTTTGACTCCCAGACAAAATAGACTTGTGTTCGATTCCCAATGTACACAGGGACTAGCCTATCTTGGCTAGCCCTAGGCGCAAGACGCCCGACCCCTACCTGCTCCTAGGTCGCATGTAAAAACAATTCACCGCGAGTCATTTGGATGAAAAGCGTTTGCTAAAGGACTGAATTAAAATTTGGCATTATGTTGGCTGTCATGAAACAAGTGAGATGCGACAACATACACGCAACGGCGCGACACAAAATCACAGGGGAAAACACTTTCTTCCATTTCCCCACGAAGAAGCTTCTTGTTGTGGGGCACCAAACTTTACAAGCAACATCGATACCTCAGCGGCAGGCCATTTTGGGGGCCGTGGACCCCCGCGGGTCACAGCGGTGCCTCTGCATCATCATCATCATCAATCATCATCATCATCATCATCATCAAACCTTTTTTTTACCCGACAAGTTAATTAAGAACACATTGTATTTACAATAAACGGCCTGGCAAGAGGCAACAGGCCCCCTGCGGGGACGGAGGACGGGATTAAACAGATGTATAATACAAATTAAAATGAACACGTTGGGACAGACACACAATAATAAGAACGAGAGCAGCGAAGACCTATGAGGCAACATCAGTTGACAAGCCCAAACACACGACCGGTGAACGATAGTATTGTACGTGTAGTGCAGCGTGGTACACGGCACGCATGGGCGGTTCGAACGCTAGACAGGTGAAGTATTGTAAATACTAGGACAAAGTACATCTGGTGGTTAACAGATAATGTAGTACTGGAAAGCAGTACTGAAAAGCAGAAGAAGCCTGGAAACAGTACTGAGGCAGCAGTCCAAGAAGGGTTTTGCATAATTAAATTATATCAAAGAAAGAATCACGCCCAATATAGAACTAAGATATGCGTTTAGGTTATGGAAGAAGAATACAAATGAGGCTCCCAATTAAATGTATGTGGATATACTGTATATACAATATATACTGTATATACAGTATATACTGTATAGCACACATATATCAATATCAATATCATATGTCTACAATAGGGAACTCAATCCAAGTAATAGTTTTGCAGGGTTTTAAATTTAACGAAATGCACATTTATGGTGCCAACTTTTATCTTTTTAAGTATGCATGACGTGGCAATGGTGGGTGTAATGGGTGTAATGGGTAACGATGAATTAGAGAGTACCTCCATGAATCACGTCAAAAACTATTAGCACGGTGTCAAAAGATGCATCGGTTATACATGTTAACGAAGACTAAGTAGCTCCTCCTCCGATAGGGGCGGGCCCAGCTGTGGGGACGCTCGGCGGTTTTAAATATTTCCGAATTATTTTACTTACATTTTGATGACATTTTTAAGAGGGAAATGCAAAGATGATTTTTTTTGAAGGAAATTAAATAGCTTTGGCGTGAGCGTGGAAGTCCTGAGGATGGTACACACACCAGTCTGGTGGAAAGTTTAATTTCCTACAACATCACATGCTTGGTATGGAAATTCTAGGGGGCTAGGAGCTAAAGGCAAGCGCACAAAAATAGTTAATACAGCCAGTAAGATTACACAAGACCCCCCCAGAGACAGGCTGGTGGGACTGTACACCACACACACACACACACACACACACACACACACACACACACACACACCAGGAGGAAAGCAACATTAATAGTTCAGGACCCTCGCGTCCTTTGTTTCCTCCAGGAAGACGATATATAGGGAACCCGCGGCAACGAGACACATCTTTAAGAGATATTTTATTCTGTCCTCTGTCCTCTTACTAAAAACATGACCTTTCAGCCGATAGTGGTGACTGCTGCCGGTGTCTTTATGATGTCTTTAGGTGCGTATAAATTGTTAATATTTCAGCACTTCATACAAACCGCCAGTGCGTGTCTGCGAAGACTCATTTCCATGCGAGTGGACAATAAAATGTCTAATCTAATACAGTACATTATGGTAAATGCGTTGGCTTATGGCTTAAATTGAAAGCGTTAACATCGAATCCATGTCCGACCCTTTATAAAAACACTCAAGATATAAGAACCAGTAAAGGTTCATAAACCGGTCCGCTTCACAATATTCAGTCAACTCAAATGCAAGAT
Source organism: Coryphaenoides rupestris (assembly GCA_002895965.2). Classification (NCBI taxonomy): domain Eukaryota; kingdom Metazoa; phylum Chordata; class Actinopteri; order Gadiformes; family Macrouridae; genus Coryphaenoides; species Coryphaenoides rupestris. The sequence goes on along the minus strand of PIJE02000535.1, from coordinate 99,380 downwards.
TGTTCTTCACATGTACGACCTCATCCCAATTATCGACAAAGCCAAGCATTTAATGGACACTTGAAAGAAGAAAAGTCTGCGGGTGTCTCAGCGGTTCCACAGCAGGAGGGTGAGGAGGGTGGTGGTGGGAGGGTGGTGGTGGTGGTGGGAGGGCGGCGACGGGGAGCGCTCCGGTCCATGGTTTCTGTGCATATAATCACATTGGGCATTTCAAGAGGACATGTCTGGAGGTGTGGAGGAGGGTACAGTTCACGGAGGCCCGGGCTTCTTGACACTCGGGTTCCCCCCTGATCTAAGGGGGACATTGTATGAGCAGCAGCCAACTGGCCTGACCTATAAAAATGGACAATGATGAATTCTGGGGCACCGATTTTGCAGCAATGTGGGTTTGCTGGAGCGTCCCTGATTAGGAGGTGTAGCGCGTCGGAGGAGGAGGAGGAGGAGTGAGGTGGGCTGGGCTGTGCCGGGTCGGGGGGGCCGCTGCCTTCCTTATTGACTGCTACCGTGGCTTATTTTATTTTCGTCGTTTGGGGGGAAAAGTTAAAAAAAACGACCCCCGTTGAGATCAACGTTTGAATAGCGACGTATCCGGGACAATGTGTTCTTGATTTTATGCAAATTATGAACTTGCTAATTTAGTATTCAATGCCTTAATTAATACACATTGTTATTTTATATATATATATATATATATACTAATTAATTAACTCCCATCCATAGCAAATTGGGCACAATTCATGCAACAAGGCAACGTCTTATTTTTCTTTCTTCTGTCAAATTCGGAATAAGAAAAGCAACTAATGTGATCATCTTTTCAACTGCGGTTGTCCAATGTAAATAATGAACGCATTAATTGACTTGTCTGTTTCTTTGCCGTGCGGTGAAGAGCGCATCCCTGCTCATTAAACGGGGTTTCACTGCTGCAGTGTTTCTGACGGTATTACAGTATTACATTAGGAAAGATCGAAGTCGTGACGTCGCTTTGGGGGAAAAGTGTCTCCAAATGTACGCGTCTTAGTTCTAACCTGACGATTCACACTTGTAGGCGTAGAACACACCTTTCCTATCTTAACACAAACAATCCTACCAGGAACGCCACCACTATGCTTGTAGGGAGAAGGGAAAAAAAAACAAGTTTTCATTGCAGCTGAAGAGCTTTTCTGTCAGAGACATGGATCATAGTACCTCAGCACGACCGACGCAGTACTGGGATGCAGTGTCTTGCCACTAGTAGTACTACTGGGCCAATTATACCTCTGTCGTAGTATTGTAGTACTGGACATTGTGTAGTACCGTCTTACTAATACATCGAGTATATCTACACTGCAGCGTACCATCACTTGGCAGTAGTACTGTAGTACTTGACGTGGTACAGTATATCTGTGGTAGAACTCTAGTACGAGATGCAGTACCTTAGCACTGCATCTAGTAGTGTAATACTGGACATACCTTGAGGAGTAGGCCTACTGTCATACTTGATATAGTACTTCGGGCAGCAGTAATACTACTAATATTACTATAATACTCTAATACTACAGAAGAAGAAGAAGGAGAAGATATAACTTCATTAATCCCAAAGGAAATTCTTGTGCCAGAGGTTGCATCGCAATAGAATAATAATCAGTNCTCTCTCTCTCTCTCTCTCGAGCCTGAGATCAGACGCAATTGTCAACTCTTGTCCGTTTCCGTCTTCCGCCGGACACCGCCGCGCCCGCGCCGAAGGATTTTCACGGGAGACGAGGCGAACATTTCTTTTTCTAACCTTAACCAATCACGAGAGACCTCAACGTGGTCCGCCTGAATCTAACGTCATTTTAAATCGACGCCGCCATGCGTAACCACGGCAACACGCCGGTTTTCACAAGTGGTTTTGAGAGCGGAGCGAAGAAGAAGAAGAAGAAAAAAATCAAACGATGATGAATAGACGCCTTCAAAGCGGCGTGCTGTTCTGATTTTTCCCCCCATTATTGGTACTCTGAGTCGATTTAGAACAGCCTTGATGGAGCCTTTGTGTTATTATTACTCCCCTGTGGTTTGTTCCGCGTGGTTCGTTCCAGTGTACAGCTCGCCAGCGCCTGATAACAACTTGACAATGACGTGAGTCCCGCCCACGTTATTAGCTGTGATATGACCACACGTCGTTGGATATATATTCTATATATCTTCTATATAGCCAATATGTGGTTGCCTTGCAACAGTAAGAAGGTGCAGTCTTGCGCAGTGCACTGTGCTACAGCAGTATACTATATACTGTATACTATATACTATATACTGTATACTATATACTGTATACTGTATACTCACAAATATCACATTGGGTGCGGATGCAGAGTGGAAATGAATGCGCGCGGACAAGGTCGTCGTGAAGCTTTTTTATTGTGAAACTGTTGCCGCCGTTCGACGCGGACGCTAACTTAGCGGCGGCGCTTGTGCCTCGTCTGAGGACGGCTGCGGGAAATCCTTCGTAGTCGTGTTGCGAGCAAAAAAAAATGAAAGTAATACATAAATGCGTCAGTAGAAGAGTGCTTAGGCCGTCGCTGAAGCTCGTCAGTGTCTCTCAAAGGGTTTCCGCGTTTCGGTGACCTAGACTTACCATTGAATTGCGAGTGGTGTCGCGTTATACATGCAATCTAGGTCACTTTGAAAAACAATATTTGCGAATAGATTTGGAGGAGCGTTTTCAATGGCTTCTCAATGACCCGACTTCAATTAACTCCGAGGGCTTTCTGCTCTCCCTGTGCCGCGTGTCGTCCGCTGAAATGCTCTCATTGTTCATTCCGTGGTGCTCCAGTTTTAAAAACAAACTTAATTATGTTCGTTAAGTGATTGCTAAATGGTGGAGTCGTACAATATATAAATATAAATGATACACAACCGCACAGTAAGAGAGGAGCGTTTGACTCCCAGACAAAATAGACTTGTGTTCGATTCCCGATGTACACAGGGACTAGCCTATCTGGCTAGCCTAGCGCAAGACGCCCAACCCCTACCTGCTCCTAGGTCGCATGTAAAAACAATTCACCGCGAGTCACTTTGGATGAAAGCGTTTGCTAAAGGACTAAATTTAAATTTGGCAATTATGTTGGCTGTCATGAAACAAAGTGAGATAGCGACAACATAACAGCAACGGCGCGACACAAAATGACAGGAAAACATTTCTCATTTCCTCACGAAGAGCTTCTTTGTTGTGGACCAACTACAAGAACATCGTACCTCAGCGGCAGCAGCATTTTGGCAGGCGTGGACCCCGGGTCACAACGGTGCCTCTGCATCATCATCATCATCATCATCATCATCATCATCAAACCTTTTTTTTACCCGACAAGTTAATTAAGAACACATTGTTATTTACAATAACGGCCTGGCAAGAGGCAACAGGCCCCCTGCGGGGACGGAGGACGGGATTAAACAGATGTATAATACAAATTAAAATGAACACGTGGGACAGACACACAATAATAAGAACGAGAGCAGAGACCTATGAGGCAACAGCATCAGTTGACAAGCCAACACACACGACCGTGAGATAGTATTGTTGTAGTGCAGCGTGGTACACGGCACGCTGGGCGGTCGTAACGCTAGACAGAGAGTATTGTAATACTAGACAAAGTACATCTGTGGTAGTACTGTAGTACTGAAAGCAGTACAGAAAGCAGAAGAAGCCTGGAAGCCTGGAAACAGTACTGAGGCAGCAGTCCAAGAAGGGTTTTGCATAATTAAATTATATCAAAGAAAGAATCACGCCCAATATAGAACTAAGATATGCGTTTAGGTTATGGAAGAAGAATACAAATGAGGCTCCCAATTAAATGTATGTGGATATACTGTATATACTGTATATACAGTGTATACTGTATAGCGCACATATATCAATATCATATGTCTATAATGGGGAACTTAATCCAAGTAATATTTTTGCAGGGTTTTAAATTTAACGAAATGCACATTTATGGTGCCAGCTTTTATCTTTTTAAGTATGCATGACGTGGCAATGGTGGGTGTAATGGGTGTAATGGGTAACGATGAATTAGAGAGTACCTCCATGAATCACGTCAAAAACTATTAGCACGGTGTCAAAAGATGCATCGGTTATACATGTTAACGAAGACTAAGTAGCTCCTCCTCCGATAGGGGCGGGCCCAGCTGTGGGGACGCTCGGCGGTTTTAAATATTTCCGAATTATTTTACTTACATTTTGATGACATTTTTAAGAGGGAAATGCAAAGATGATTTTTTTTGAAGGAAATTAAATAGCTTTGGCGTGAGCGTGGAAGTCCTGAGGATGGTACACACACCAGTCTGGTGGAAAGTTTAATTTCCTACAACATCACATGCTTGGTATGGAAATTCTAGGGGGCTAGGAGCTAAGGCAAGCGCACAAAATAGTTAATACAGCCAGTAAGATTACACAAGACCCCCCCAGAGACAGGCTGGTGGGACTGTACACCACACACACACACACACACACACACACACACACACACACACACACACACACACACACACACACACACACACACACACACACACACACACCAGGAGGAAAGCAACATTAATAGTTCAGGACCCTTCGCGTCCTTTGTTTCCTCCAGGAAGACGATGTATATAGGGAACCCGCGGCAACGAGACACGTCTTTAAGAGATATTTTATTCTGTCCTCTGTCCTCTTACTAAAAACATGACCTTTCAGCCGATAGTGGTGACTGCTGCCGGTGTCTTTATGATGTCTTTAGGTGCGTATAAATTATTAATATTTCAGCACTTCATACAAGCCGCCAGTGCGTGTCTGCGAAGACTCATTTCCATGCGAGTGGACAATAAAGTGTCTAATCTAATACAGTACATTATGGTAAATGCGTTGGCTTATGGCTTAAATTGAAAGCGTTAACATCGAATCCATGTCCGACCCTTTATAAAAACACTCAAGATATAAGAACCAGTAAAGGTTCATAAACCGGTCCGCTTCACAATATTCAGTCAACTCAAATGCAAGATTGTTCTTCACATGTACGACCTCATCCCAATTATCGACAAAGCCAAGCATTTAATGGACACTTGAAAGAATAAAAGTCTGCGGGTGTCTCAGCGGTTCCACAGCAGGAGGGTGAGGACTCGGAGGGTGGTGGGAGGGAGGTGGTGGTGGTGGTGGTGGTGGTGGTGGGAGGGCGGCGGCGACGGGGAGAGCGCTCCGGTCCATGGTTTCTGTGCATATAATCACATTGGGCATTTCAGAGGGACATGTCTGGAGGTGTGGAGGAGGGTACAGTTCACGGAGGCCCGGGCTTCTTGACACTCGGGTTCCCCCCTGATCTAAGGGGGACATTGTGTGAGCAGCCGCCAACTGGCCTGACCTATAAAAATGGACAATGATGAATTCTGGGGCACCGATTTTGCAGCAATGTGGGTTTGCTGGAGCGTCCCTGATTAGGAGGTGTAGCGCGTCGGAGGAGGAGGAGGAGTGAGGTGGGCTGTGCCGGGTCGGGGGGCCGCCGCCTTCCTTATTGACTGCTACCGTGGCTTATTTTATTTTCGTCGTTTGGGGGGAAAAGTTAAAAAAAACGACCCCCGTTGAGATCAACGTTTGAATAGCGACGTATCCGGGACAATGTGTTCTTGATTTTATGCAAATGATTTGCTAATTTGGTATTCAATGCCTTAATTAATACACATTGTTATTTTATATATATATATATATATATACTAATTAATTAACTCCCCTCCATAGCAAATTGGACACAATTCATGCAACAAGGCAACGTCTTATTTTTCTTTCTTCTGTCAAATTCGGAATAAGAAAAGGAACTAATGTGATCATCTTTCAACTGTGGTTGTCCAATGTAAATAATGAACGCATTAATTGACTTGTCTGTTTCTTTGCCGTGCAGTGAAGAGTGCATCCCTGCTCATTAAATGGGGTTTCACTACTGCAATATTTCTGACAGTATTACAGTATTACATTAGGAAAGATCGAAGTCGTCGACGTCGCTTTGGGGAAAAGTGTCTCCAAATGTACGTGTCTTAGTTCTAACCTGACGATTCACACTTGTAGGTCTAGATAGAACACACCTTTCCTATCTTAACACAAACAATCCGACCAGGAACGCCACCACTATGCTTGTAGGGAGAAGGGAAAACAACAGTTTTTCATTGCAGCTGAAGAGCTTTTCTGTCAGAGACCACGGATCATAGTACCTCAGCAATACCGACGCAGTACTAGATGCAGTATCTTGCCACTAGTAGTACTACTAGGCCAATTATACCTCTGTCGTAGCATTGTAGTACTGGACATTGTGTAGTACCGTCTTACTAATACATCGAGTATATCTACACTGCAGCGTACCATCACTTGGCAGTAGTACTGTAGTACTTGACGTGGTACAGTATATCTATGGTAGAACTCTAGTACGAGATGCAGTACCTTAGCACTGCATCTACTCGTGTAATACTGGACATACTGTATATAGTACCTTGAGGAGTAGGCCTACTGTCATACTTGATATAGTACTTCGGGCAGCAGTAATACTACTAATATTACTATAATACTACAGAAGAAGAAGAAGGAGAAGATATAACTTCATTAATCCCAAAGGAAATTCTTGTGCCAGAGGTTGCATCGCAATAGAATAATAATCAGTAGAATAATACAAATTAAACAACACATTTACAGTCAGTAAGTATAGTATTACTAGTATACTAGTAAATAATACTAGTATTGCAATGCTAGCCATAGTATCTCTTCTGCTGGTGTTTACAGAGACTGCGGTGGAGTCTCCTCAGTTGCCTCCAGAGCAGCAACACACCACCACCACCACACGTGGGGCTCCACACGCTCCGGCTCCTGCCCCAGTCAGAGGGGTCCGCGTGGGGGCTTGGTTTCTCTTCCCGTGGGCCCCTGACCTGAAAGCCCCCCCCCCCCCCCACCCCTCCCCCCCCCGCGGCTGCCGGGGCGTCGTTAACTCTGAGGGGGGGGTTGGAGAGGAAGAGGAAGAGGGCGCGGCGGGGGGGGGGGGCGCACCGCACCACCAAGCCTCTGTATGGGTTAAATGACAAAGACCCCCGCGGGGGATCGATAAAGTGTAAAAGGGGTTAGTTAGGGTCGTCACGCTGCCGGGGGGGGGGTGTGTGTTCACGTTGCCGTGGCGACATGCCGTGACGGCACGCCACACACATAGGATGGGGAAAAACAGTGGAAAGGCAGAAAGGGGCTTTTTTCCCGCCACACAGTGCGGTGCCGTTCCCGTCGTGTTCGCCGTGTACAGTGTGTGTGTGTGCGCATTTGGAAACTTTTTTTAAACTGCGTCAAAGTGGAAATGTTGTTGTCACACTTACAACACAACACAACGTAACTCAAGGCGTTCAGTTGCTGCGCTTATTTTAGCCGATCGTGTTTCATTGCAAACCCGGAATGAAAATAGAATCGCGGGAATGTGAAGAAGTGCTTTAAACTCCAAGCTCCCCTCCTCCACGGGCATCCGTCAGGCAGAATCCCGACTGCAGCACCTGCGGCGACGCAAGCGACGACGACAACACGTCCACTGAACGGTGCCCTGGGTGACCCCCCCCCCCCCCCGCCTCCCCACACCCGCCGCCGCCGCCGCCGCCATTGTGACCCCCACCCCCGCTCCATCATAAACACCAAAGTGACAAATACGCAATCATAAATGTGCCAAAAAATATCGTACAAAGAAGAGAAACAATTGTAGTACCCGAGGTCAACCCCCCCCTCCCCGACCCCTTCGCATCTCCGACTTACATTTACATTTTAGGGGCGTTCGGCTTTGACGCTTTTACCGAACGCGACTTTACAAAAAGAGCACATTTGGTCGAAGGAGAGACGGCGGTATACATCGCCGTGGCGCATAAAGATAAGAACGGAGCGGGTCTCAAGCGTTCGTAGTCGCGAGGTTAATGGAACGAGTTTCATAATTGCCGGGTTGCCTGCGTAATAGCCGGGATGAGGGCAGACGTGCCGTTTTTCAGAGCGCCTCCGAGACCACGCGGTACGCCGAGCAACGCCGAGTTCTATTAATAAAGGCCGAGAGTCTGAGGGCTTCCCGGCAGGCGGTCGCGTGGCCTGCTCACACACTAGACATGATATCATCTCGTGTGTGTGTGTGTGTGTGTGTGTGTATATACATGAGCGATAGAAGAACCCGGATCGAGAGGAAAATGTCACCGCCGCCGCCCCGGGAAGATGCCATCCCTGCCCCCGTGTCGCCCCACGTCTAAATCCACGCCCCCCCCCCTTGGTCATCAGGGCTAGAACTGGGGGGGGGGACCACGGTAATCATGAGAAGTGGCGGCGGCTCGGGGACGTAGAGCAAAGGCCGGCCGGTCACCGGAACGTCGCTGAAAGAGTCAATTCATTGCAATGCGTGCGAGCGAGGCGGTAATTGTAGAGTGCTCTGAGTGGCCGAAGGTTAGAAAAGCGGCACATAAATCCGCGGTCCATTTGCCGTTTTACAGCGGCAATAGAAAGTGTTTAGAACGTCCTAACTCGGAGCGTCGCGGAGCTACTTTTATATACGCCGCTTGTTCGGTGCCGTTCTGTTCCGCACACCGACACAACAGTTTGAATCATCGTCGTGTTTTAATGGGCCTTTTGAAAGGGTCATTGGACAATTAATAATAATAACTATGATGATAATAATCATCGTCGTTATTTCTGAAGCAATTTACAAAACAAAATGACAAAGCGCTTCACGAGCATAAAAACAGCGATAATATGAGAGCACAAACACGCGGAGTCGAAATGGAACAAATCAAAATATAAAAAAACGACAATATCAACTGAAAATATGTTTTAAGAAGAGATGTAAGAAGCTGGTACTGAGGACGAGGTGAGGCCTACAGCGTGACAAGACACTATATAGTTGGGGCTTGATTTAGGATGGATGGGTACAGCAGCCTCCTCCTGCTCATAGACATCCGGACACCATCCAAAACACCACCCGGCCAACCATCCAAAACACCACCCGGCCAACGACTTTGGACACCACTTAGTGCTGCGGTAAGCTGTGCAGGAGGCAAAACTTCTGTCATTTAAATACAAACGCACGTATCACTAAGTGAGCGGCGAAATCTCCGGATTTTGGAAACGTGTACGGCGGCCGTGCGAGATTTATCCCGGACTAATCCCCTCCGGATGACCTTATTAAGGAAAAACGGCGCGGTTTTTATTGGCCTCCGTTCCTTAATAATTCCCACCTTCTGTGCCCGCTGGAATGGGTGAATGTGCGCCGCGTGGACAATCTCGCGCGCGGCTCCCCTTTGTCGCAGCCGGCGCCCACGCTCGTCTCGAAGAACGCCGGTCGGGCCGAGGAACATAACAATGAGTTGTGGCTCAAGGATCGCTGAATAACGAGACGGCGACAAAACCCCGTGGACAAAAGAAAGCGCCCCCTCGCCTACCATTCATATCATCGTCGTCGGAGTGTACCGCCGTTCCGAACGTTCGGTTCCGCTGAAAAAAAAACTCTCTCGGTTCCAAAGAAAAGCTCAACGCTCGAGTGAACGCGTCGACGGGGAGAAACTTTCCGCGCTCGCCGTGGCTTTGTCTACGTCTCTCTCTCTCTCTCTCTCTCCCTCGCCTTACTCAAACAGACGATCGATAATGTTATTGTGGGAGAAGTGTCCTTCGGAAAAGCGCTCGTCTCTCTCGGAAGCTGCGGATGCGTGAGGCGTGAGGCGTGTGCCGGTTTTTTTTTCCCATTGTGTTCTGTTTGTCTGCGGAAAAAGCGTCTTACACACCTTATTCGTGGCGTGCGAGCGGTGTTTTCCAAGGTGGTGTTCCAAGGTGTCCGGGGCTTAATAAACACCTGTCTAACCCAACGCCGCCGTTAACGCGCCGCGGTGTTTGTTCATATGTTTACGCGTCTCGCTTACGTTCCGTCTTTGATTTAATTGCTTCCAACCGTCACATCGCCGGCGTTCTGAGAGCCCCGAGAGTGTTTCTTCTTGGCTTGTTTTTTTTACACCTGAATCCGGCGCGCGGCGGCGGCGGCGTCGTAGCTAGCTTTTTTTGTTGTCGCGCGTCTCCTCGGGGTTCGGTTTGTGACGCCGCGGGACTTTGTCAAGCGAAACCAAACGACGTCGATCCAGTTCGGTTCGGTTACGCCGCTGAACGGACTGAAAAGCGGAGGTAAAGTCGAAACAACGCGTCCTTGCTGCGGACAATAATGACGGTCTAACAACTTTGTCTCTGGTTTTTTTCATTTGTTTCGGCGCTGTCGATTATTTCCAGTGGCGCGGCGAACGTGTACATTCAACCCACGATGCGTTGTTTCTTAATTTGCTTGATTTGCTTCCTTTTTAGTTGGATCGGACCACGTTCACACCGAGCGAACTAAACCAGAGCTCACGTGGAATCGGACGGTCATCCCGGGTTCTAAGCGTGCCAGTGTGTGCGCACCGCGCCAAGCAAACAAAACTGTACTATCGGTAAAAAAATACTCCAGGGAGTTCAATTATAATGAACAAAAACATCAGGTGTGAAAGTGCACTTAATTGGCAGCGTGTGGATATCGGTTAATATTATATTTGCCTCGTAATTAGCACTCTAGTTTTGTAAATTGAAAAAAGTTTCTCTGCGTTGTTGTCTCAACAAAATGGCCGCGTGCGATTATGGACCTAAGTACAGCGGTTTATTTTACTCCATCACAACGGGAGATTTGAGACTCGTGGAAAAGGGCAGAAATGATTGGTCGATTCATGTTGCGATAGTCGCCCACCTTGCTTGCTTCTTGCCAACGATACGTTATTAAAAGAACTCCCCTGGGCTCCGGTTTTATCCGACGAAAGCTTTACAACCGCCGTTTCTGCCTTTTATTTTTTTTTTTTTTAAAGGTTCTGAGAAAGTCAGCGGCGCGGCGGCGGAGGAGGAGGAGGAGAGCTTTACTCGCCTCTTTGTTTGCCAGACCTCAAAGTTTGTGAAAGGCCACGTTTATCGCGCCGCCCGGAAAAAAAACCTTAACGGGCCCTCGAACCACCGGAGTCTGGGATCGCTGTCTGCTGTTGCCGATTACCTGCCTCGTTGACGGGGCCCTCCGATACGGAATGCTTTCAACCTGGCGGTGAGATGATTCCGCTCAAAGGCGTTATTATGCTCGGAACGACATGTCGGTGAGAGAAATAAAGCGGGGGGCCTTCTTTCTTTGAGTCAGGCTGGTGACTGCGTCGCCCGATGGCGTTTTATTAAAAGGTCACTTGAGACATCGGGGTTGATATTTTGTGGGTAAACACAGTCACCGTGTTATTGGATTGAATCAAAGTCGCCTTTTTCCTGTTATTCAAATCAAACCCGGTGGATACAAAAAAAGGAAAATGAGACTCCTGCATCCCCGGCCAAATCCCTCCTTTGCTTTGGGAGCTGGGAGGTGGTGGAGGGTACGGTGGAGGGCTGGGGGGTGGTTTCGTTGGCACCGGCGGTATTCCTCCTCAATCAAAGAGATACCCAGGCTGCCCTCCAACCAGGTTGTCATGGGAACGGCGCGTCACATGACCTACAGCGAGGCAAACTTTGAATAAGAGCCGATTGGATCTCCAGAGGGAGGCGTCGGTAACCACCACCACCACCACCACCACCACCACCACCTCCTCCCAGCCCTCTCCTCTCCTGCTCCTCTCCTGTTCGTCGGGCTCTGTTACCTCGTAAACAGGGGCTGTGAGACAGGACGTCGGAGGGGGAAAACACTGAGCCTCGGAGTCTGAGTCGGAGTCGGAGTCTGAACCCGGTCGACTGCCCCCCCCCCGGTACCTGAGGGCTCAGAGGACTGGCGAGGGGTGTATAGCACTGCGACAATGGACATTATTATAACTCATACTACTCCTGCTAATAATAATAATACACTGATGAGAACGCACCGCACACCCTTACCAGGATGACTTTGTACAGAAGAAGAGAAGGTAATTCACGGTCTGAACCGGAGGCAGCGTAGACCAATTTATCAATTGATCATCATTTCTTGAGCATTACCAGCGTCGTTGCAGTTTAAACGTTTCCGGAAGACAAGCGGCTTCCATAGTCACTGGGAGTAGACCGATATACATGCGGTGGTTTGAACGTTGGCGCAACGTTCGATGAAATTGCCCAGCGGGGACGAGGACGTTGTTCACGCACACGGAGAAATCACACCAACGAGATACGTACCTGTTGTTATATTACATACAGTCATTACCAACCCATTGTTATTTGTCGGGAAGAGGTTAGTTATATATATATATATGATATGATATTCTTTATTGGAACGATATTGCCTCCCCACTTGCTGCGATCACTTATTTCTATGGCCGCTATTGTGGGAGCGCCACCGTGCATAACTAAATCCTAGGGAGAACCCTCGAACATTTAATACATATTATTATTATTATTATTATTATTATCATCATTATTATGAGGCCTACAACCCGTTTAAAGTTTAAAGTCTGCCTTAATTATAGAATGCACATCTGACCAAGCGTTGAACTAAAGCAGGGGTTGTACAGTCCTAACAAGAACGTCCCCTTTGCCTCCTTGACTGCTCCGACCACTTAAGCTTGCAGCACTTTTTGATTTGACCAATATAATCATTGTAATAATAATAATAATAATTATAATAACGATGGTGGGGATGGTGTGAATAAAATCCCACCAGTGGCACATCCAACAGCCATAACTGAATCAACTATTATTACGACTACTAATAATATTACTATTAATAACAATAAAAATGGTATTTATTATCATTGTTATTATTATAATGCTACTACTAATAATAATATATAACCTAACTGAAGGAGTACGTATGTATGCAACGTCCATTTTCAACCGACCAACTTCACACTCGGCAGCTTTATTGCCGGGGACCCGAGGAAGCGTGAAGTCGTTTGAACGAGCGGTTCCTGAGAAGGCTGCAAGCAATCGGCCGACCGCGCCGGCCGGTGTATCGCTGAAGACCCCAAATGAAGTCCCGCGCCGGCGTCGACTTGTGAAGTCGTTTCGGTGAAGCGGTTCTCAAAAAAAAGCCGCGAGCAGTAACACCAGTCGGGCGGCCGTTTCGAATGGGCACGCTTCAGACGGGCACACGGCCAGTAATACTACTACGACTACTACTACTCCTATGATTGTATTACATGGATATTCGGAATATGTCTTTTATTATTGCCCGTCGTTAATATGAGGCCTATTTTTTATTAAGATGTGCGGCGCAGCTTCTCTGATGTTCCCGGTTCAAGGTTTCAGGGTTTCCGTGTGATCTCGTCGATGTTCTCCCCGACCTTGCAACACTGACTGTGGTTGCCTCGGGCTTTCACGGGCTACAACCCTGAACATAAGAAGCGACCCCGGCAGGGTCGCATTTTGGGAAGGCGACGGTCTCATACGAACTCATTCTCGACGGCCCGTTCGTACATCATCACGTCCAGGTAATCTTTCAGTGGAGTTTTTGGTGTGCGTTCCACTCGCTCCCAGTTGTTGTTACAATTGCAATTCTCTTCTCACTCCTCCACACTGCAGTGTTTTTCAGCGGAGAGTCTTTGATAACGGGGAGCTTTAATATTCTGGCTGCGGCGCCTGACACGCGTGCCAATTAGAAATAGCATGACTCCAACTTGACACAATTCACTGAAGTTTACTGCGCGCACGGAAACGAGTTCCTTGAGTCCCGCGCTCCGCCGCCGCGCTTTTATAGGGCAATCGGCCTGTGATCTCCCGAGTACACACACTGTGTCGGCTGTCGTTTGTGGGGGGGGGGGGGGGGAGGAATCAAAAATAACGGCAAACAAGGAAGACGATCTCCGACGCTAGATATGTCTTGCGCTCGATGAGGTCAAATGAGTAATTAATGTCCGTTTTTACCAATTTCGACCAAGAACGGGTGGAGGTGGGGGGGGCGGGGGGGGGCTGCATTACCTAGTTTTAGGTAATGCAGGCGGGAGGCTTAACAACTTTATAACAAAAACCCACTGCGGAATTGTTTGCGCGAGTGTTCATTCGTTTATCCACTTCAGCTGGCGTGTTGGCGGGAAATTAACGACACACTTAACTAGGGTTGTTTATGAGGTCACCGGATGGTTTATGGGGTCATTTGCAGTATAGGGAACTAAGAGGATTGTGGGGTCGTTGGTGAAATTACTGAAGTGATACTAGTTTTTGGTTTTTCCGACACATCAAGCTGTGTTGTTGTTTGTTTGTTGTTTGTGAGGTCATTTTTTGCGAGTCGCTTTGGTTCATCGACGACGGGGATAGCCTGCGCTGTGCTAGGTAGCTCGTGTTTTAGCTGTGTTTGGTCGCTAGCATGCAATCAGCCGCATCGCTTGCCGTTCACTGCAAAGGCAGCCGCTTTTGTGCGCGCGGTCGTGGGAAGTAAACCGGCGCGGGCAGGAAAAAAAACGACGACAAATGAATAAAATAAATAAGGAGACCGCGTCGGGGCGTTCTATATTTATACAGTACTTTTGTAGACTTTTACAGGCGTGCATATGAAATAGGAGGCCCGGGTAGTCGATTTCTCGGCGGGGGGGTCCGCGGCGTAGTAATGAACAAATCATCAGGCCGCCGGTGATTTAAGCCGTAGGCCCCGCATTGATCTTTCTGGCAGATGGGCCATTCCCCCTCGCGCGGATGGAATAATAGCCCAACCCTTACCCTGCACTTTGAATCAATACGTCGACTGCAGCCTGAACCACCAGCCCCACCCCCACAACACCACACACACACACACCACACACACCCTCCTTCTTCATCCTTCCTTCTTCATCCTCCTCTCCATCCTCGTCCTCCTCCACCTCCTTCTCTCCTCCTCTGTGGCTTAATCCACAGTGCTCAACTCCCATTAGTTTAATTGTTGACAAAGTCGTACAATAGCGTCATTCCCCCACCATTATAGAGAGGCGGCGCTGGAGGGGGGAGAGCGAAAGTGGTTGGGAATGGAAGAAAGCAAGCGAGCAAGCAAGCAAGGAAAGGAAGGGAGAGAGATGGAGCTACAGGTGAGTGTTTGATGTGAGTGATTAACAATGAGTTTGATTGTTTATTACAACAAAACCCACAAAAAAAAAATTTAATCGGGGATATCTGGGCGAAGATTGCATAATTCATAGTTTGTTTTTTTTGAACAAGCCTCCCCTAAATAATGCATAGCCGTGTGTGTCTTTGAAGAGGGTTTGCATTGGAAGTATTACTTTCCGGCAGTCTTACTGGGGCAGGATTCTATCCCTGCTATTTATTGTGCAGAAATTTGATTTCCCTAAAAATCCTTGCGTGCCAGATACTATTAGTCAGCGCTGGCCCGGAGCCGGGTCTAATACAAGGACGGAGAGTCTCGTGCGCTGCCCCGGCGGAAGGTGAGGGATTATTTTTATCTCTATAAGCACCCTTACTTAGATCTGATTATTCCCCTAATCAAGAGAAATTTGCTGAACAGGGAAATCTATAAGCGTTTTAAACAATATATATAATACCGCCATTATTTGCAATGATGAGGAATCTGCATGTCTAAATGGAAATAAATCCACCGGCGTGGAGATGCATGTTTGGGGGTGTGTGTGTGTGTGTGCTGTGTGTGTGTTGTGTGTTCGTTCTTTTTTTTACTTTGTGGAATCTGAACATAATTTTATCCGTTTTTAATGGACCCGAGAATACGAACCTTTTGACGGCGGGTGATGAAAGTCTTCCTGGGCGGCCGGGAGCAGCCCTGCGTTAGATCGCTGACCCCTCGTGTCTCGGCCTGTGTGAAAGCGACGACAGACGCAGACCGGCCTTGTGTGGTGTGCACGGCGCCGTTATGAACGGAAGTTTATTTTAAGAAAATATTACGTGCGCGTCTTTCATCGCCGCCAAACACGGGGTTCTTTCGGTGCTCGGGGTCGTGTTTTTATTTCATGAGAGATGTGTGTTTGTGAGGTTTAACAAAAGCTTATTATGCGTCTTCCTCAGATTAGGATTTTCTTCGTAATATGTACGATACCGAGGCGTAGTAATAAGAAGAGGAGGAAGAAGAAGACGAAGGAATCATTTAATTGGGAGTGAGTCTGTCAGGCCGGTGGCAATGGGGGATTTCAATCTGACATTTGTGCTATCTGTGGTATTTTGGGCGAGCTGTGAAGCCGGCGAGGGGGGGGGTGAGAGAGAGAAGAGAGAGAGAGAGAGAGAGAGAGAGAGAGAGAGAGAGAGAGAGAGAGAGAGGGAGAGAGAGATAGGAGAGAGAGAGAAGAGATAAGAGTGGTACTGTGGAGACGAGCGAGAGAGAGGAGACCGAGAGGTGACGTGAAGAGGAGACAGAGCG
The DNA here is from genome assembly GCA_002895965.2 of Coryphaenoides rupestris. NCBI lineage: Eukaryota > Metazoa > Chordata > Actinopteri > Gadiformes > Macrouridae > Coryphaenoides > Coryphaenoides rupestris. The sequence continues at coordinate 83,121 of PIJE02000535.1, read as the reverse complement.
ATGAGAGAGAGAGAGAGAGAGAGAGAGAGAGAGAAGAGAGAGGGGAGAGAGAGAGAGAGAGAGGAGAGAGATGAAGAGAGGAGCGACGAGATGATGAGAGACGAGAGAGAGAGAGAGAGAGAGAGGGCATTTGATCAGCGTTGGTTTTGTTGTAGAACGGCGAAGAAGAGAAGAAAAGGAAAAGAAAGAGATGGAGGAGGAGGCGGCGCTCCGTCAGAGAGGAGAGAGGAAGAAACATAGGATTTTCTGTCAAATCTTTAAGGGTCATTAATTTGTCACGGCTCAAGATATCACAATTCTAAACACATCGGCCGTAGAATAGTTTCATTTCGACGCGTTTTATTTATGTTCAAAGTGGGATTATCTATGGAGGGGAGGGGAGGGGGGGGGGGAGTGTAATGAGTAAAGTAACATGACTTGTGTCTCTGGTCAGCAATAATTACACAGTCAGGGTGGTGCAGCCTGTGTGATTAATGAACGGGGCATGATGGATATAATGGGTTTTGTAATTGCTGCATATTGCTTATGAAAATGGTTTTCCTGTCTGTGAAATTACAAGATGTCACCCACAGAGCAAGTGCTCTTTAAAAGGAGTTGGCCAAACGAGGAATCATGAGGACAATCATTTAGGTATTCCCTGTATATACAGAGATACAGTATATATCTCTATATATATATATATATATAATATACATTACAGCGCCATTATGGAGAACATTATCGCTGAACTGTGCTCATATTAAAAGTGACAGGGGCGGACATACGTTTGACAGATAGAAACTCACCGTTAAAACGACACGGTCCCGCTACACTGACACGTACACATGTTGGGGCGTGGCTGCTGCCAATCCCAGTGCGCAGTGGCAATACCTACCGCTAATCTAGGCTATGGCCTCATGTTTTATTCAACGTATGTGTGTTGGGTGGCGGCGGCGGCGGCGGTCTGTGCGTACGGACCACAAAGCAAGGCACGGTCCCCATTTTTTTTCTCGCCCCGGATGCTTTTTAAAGTACGGACGAAACGGAAATCTGTCACTGACTCATATGTGTACCGTACGTCCTTAAAGGTTATCAAGGTGTGGATTTAGGCATCGGGGAGAATTTGGTTCCGTTGAAAATTCCGTCCAATCTCTCACGTATTTCGCCCCCGCACTCGAATTTTTCCGTCGGTTCCTTCGAGCTGATTTAATGAGTGGAGTCCAATGTCCGCCGCCGCTCCCGCCGCCGCCGCCGCCGGCTACGTAGCCCCCAGCGGGCTCGGAAACAATTACCCCGCACTCACCGCGGTCCGGCCAGGCCAGTCGCATTTACGTGACGCTGCCTATATCGACGGCCGTGTCTGACTTTGAGGAAGCGTTCAGGGCCACACCCCCACCCCCCCCCCCCCGCCGTCCCCCATCCCCTCCCACCTACAAACTTTGAGTTATTATTAGCTGACTTCGATAATTTCAGTATATAAGACGTACATTTTCCCTAATATGTTCGCATGTGTTGTGGACACGTCCCTCCGCCACATGTAGATGACTCTAAGATTGCGGCGCTCGCTGTTGTGTTTGCTGATTTGTGTTTCGAAAGTGCTAATGATTTGCCCGGGATGATGACTTAGTGTGCTCTTACACGAAACAATGAGGAACGGGGGGAACAGACTCTGCAAAGGAACGAATCGTTCCACGGCCACTGGCTTCTGATGCTGAAGAGAATATCAATCTGCAGGCTCGGCTCGGCTCGGCATCGGGCTGGGGGTGGGGGCGGGGGGGGGGGCGGGGGGCGGCGGGGTGCCATCATGACACTCGTCGCAGTTTTACCTTTGTTGTCACCCCTTTCACGTGCACGAGGACACACAACACACACACACACACACACACACCACACCGCACACACTACACGTTAAACACACACGTACACACGCACACACACCCACACGCAACGCACACACCGCGCTGTCAGCGTTGCAAGCTTTTATTAACCCTCCGACGCGCTGTCTCGAGAAGAATAAAATATTCTGGCATAATGGCATTTGGAGAGAGACCTTTGTCTTTAAAAAAATTTGTTTACTTGCTTAAAAAACACGCAACAGATGTTTTCGGTAAGAAACTAAAAAAAAATAAGTAAACCGCTGACATCGACGCTTTCCGTCTGACGGTGGCGAGTCTTGTGCGGATCGTTACTTGTGTCGTCGTTAGTCCATCAACCGCCGCCGTTTCACACAACCTGGCAACGCGCATTTAGCACTATAGTGCTTCTATAGCGTCGGTTCTTACTTTCTAAATTAATTTCCTGGGAAACCTCTGTACGGCGCGCCAAAAAATTTTTTTCCAAAAACACACACACACACAACACACACACACAACACCACAACACACACACACAACACACACACCACACACCACACACACACACACACACACACACACACACACAACACACACACACCATCTCCCCAATTTGTCAGTGCAACTTGTGTGTGGGAGTGTGTGGAGGCCTGCCGTGGTGAACTCTTCTCCCTCGCCGATTCCTCCTCGCCGTAG
>PIJE02000535.1:68666-80568 GCA_002895965.2 Coryphaenoides rupestris | reverse complement strand
CGGTTCCTGAGAAGGCTGCGAGCAATCGGCCGACCGCGCCGGCCGGTGTATCGCTGAAGACCCCAAATGAAGTCTCGCGCCGGCGTCGACTTGTGAAGTCGTTTCGGTGAAGCGGTTCTCAAAAAAAAGCCGCGAGCAGTAACACCAGTCGGGCGGCCGTTTCGAATGGGCACGCTTCAGACGGGCACACGGCCAGTAATACTACTACGACTACTACTACTCCTATGATTGTATTACATGGATATTCGGAATATGTCTTTTATTATTGCCCGTCGTTAATATGAGGCCTATCTTTTATTAAGATGTGCGGCGCAGCTTCTCTGATGTTCCCGGTTCAAGGTTTCAGGGTTTCCGTGTGATCTCGTCGATGTTCTCCCCGACCTTGCATACCGACTGATGGGTTTGCCTCGGGCTTTCACGGGCTCACCTGACAACCCGGCAGTCGATTTTGAAGGCGGGTCTCATCGAACTCATTCCGACGGCCGTTCGTATCATCATCATCGGTAATCTTCAGTGATTTTTGGGTGCGTTCCACTCGCACCAGTGTTGTACAATTGCAATTCTCTTCTCACTCCTCCACACTGCAGTGTTTTTCAGCGGAGAGTCTTTGATAACGGGGAGCTTTAATATTCTGGCTGCGGCGCCTGACACGCGTGCCAATTAGAAATAGCATGACTCCGACTTGACACAATTCACTGAAGTTTACTGCGCGCACGGAAACGAGTTCCTTGAGTCCCGCGCTCCGCCGCCGCGCTTTTATAGGGCAATCGGCCTGTGATCTCCCGAGTACACACTCTGTGTCGGCTGTCGTTTGTGGGGGGGGGGAGGAATCAAAAATAACGGCAAACAAGGAAGACGATCTCCGACGCGTTTTCCTCACCTCGTTAAAAGACGCTCACCTCTTTTTTATTTCAAAGCCGACAACCCCCGAAGCGTGCCTCGACCGCCGGGGGGCGTCGGGGGGGGGGGGTGTCGAAGAGGGGAGCCGCCGTGAAGGTACCTGCGCGCGCCGCCGCCGCCGCCGCGATGCCGATGTTCACGCTAACTAGTCGACGACCCAGTTATTTTAATTGCTTACCCGCAAAAAACACAAAAGACGAGCAGGGGGGGGGGGCAGGAAAGACATACAAACAGCGACGCCTTGTTCCCAACACTACATTAGGAAATAAATAAAGGGCTCGCCCATTAACAGCCATGCGATCAAGGCATTCTTTCGCACAGAAATCTTGAAAGAGAATAACATTAACCGCTTAAACATCCAGCGCTGTGTTGTGTGCAAATTTTTACAAAAAGGGCACGAATCCAAAGAATAATTCAAACACCGTCTTGACCCAATTATCGGCGGCTATGAAAGCTGTCCTCAATATCGTGTCGGGGGGGTTATCGGCACAAAACAACCCTCGATGTTTACGTTCTTTTTTTTCTTTCTTTCGATTGCGCTGATGAATTATATTGTTTCCTATTTTTCCGTCTTAATCTCATCTTGGTGTACAACAACTATTTGTGTTGCGTAATGAACCCAACCGTGGCACGCCGGTTGGGTTCTGAAATGGCAGACGCAGCGAAGAAGAAGAAGCCACGGATATATATATTACCCGACAAACAAAGAGGGGGGCTCTGCTTCACGAGCGGGAAGCACAGAGGTGGAAATGATTTCGGTTTAATCCTCATTCCCTTTGTAATCATACAGCGCTCGCAATCAATTAGCGGATATGGGCGCCGGGCGGCGGGGGGGTCTAGCGGCCTGAGTGTTTGTCAGGAAGCGTCGAGGTTCGATTCCCCCGGTGTCCTCAGCCCGAATGTAATCATCCTTGAGCAAGGGGGAGCCTATCCGTACCTGCTGCTTAATGACTTGGATCAGTATTCACCGCGAGTCGCTTTGGGTAAAGGAGTCTTCTAAATGACTCGATAGTAAACATCTTGTCCTGCAAGATGTGAAAACAACTGATAATGAGTGAGTCATTCTTCTGCGTGTGTGTGTGTGTGTGTGTGTGTGTGTGTGTGTGTGTGTGTGTGTGTGTGTGTGTGTGTGTGTGTGTGTGTGTGTGTGTGTGTGTGGCAGCCGTCTCCGAGGCGACGTCGCCGCGCCCTGCGCTGCCATCGGTGCGGATCAAGGAGAGGTGTTCAGATGGAATCAATGGAAACGAGGAGAACTTTTCAACTTCTCGTTGTCGGGGCTGAACAAAGCCACCGACACCACCAACCGGTATTTATTGTTACGAGAGTGAACGTCATTGCGATTGTTATTTTTAGGATTTAATGATGAAACTCGTTGCGTGTTTTTTATTGTATTTATTGTTGGTTGGTTGGTTGGTTGGTTGTTGTTTGGTGGATTGATTTGTGATGTTTGTTTGTTTTCATGAGATTCAATCAGTCTGAGGATCTAATTAAATTCAAGGAACAAAAGGTTTCGCCGTTTCCTCGCGCCCCTTTTCTCTTAATTATAACAGGAGTGACACCCACAGGATAACAAGTTGGAAATTTGGAGTCATCATTATTTGAACTTTACAATTAATCAGTTGTAGGTAATGCAGGCGGGAGGCTTAACAAAAAACCCACTGCGGTAAATTGTTTGCGCGAGTGTTCGTTCGTTTATCCACTCAGCTGGGTGGTTGGCGGGAAATTAACGACACACTTAACTAGGGTTGTTTATGAGGTCACCGGATGGTTTATGGGGTCATTTGCAGTATAGGGAACTAAGAGGATTGTGGGGGTCGTTGGTGAAATACTGAAGTGGATACGTTTGTTTTTTGTTTTTTTCACGACACATCGAGCTGTGTTGTTGTTTGTTTGTTTGTTTGTGAGGTCATTTTTTGCGAGTCGCTTGGTCATCGACGACGGGGATAGCCTGCGCTGTGCTAGGTAGCTCGTGTTGTTAGCTGTTGCTGTTGCTAGCATGCATCAGCCGCATCGCTTTGCCGTTCACTGCAAAGGCAGCCGCTTGTGTGCGCGCGGTCGTGGGAAGTAGAACCGGCAGCGGGGGGCGGGGAAAAAAAAAACGACGACAAATGAATAAAATAAATAAGGAGACCGCATCGGGGCGTTCTATGATTTATACAGTACTTTTGTAGACTTTTACAGGCGTGCATATGAAATAGGAGGCCCGGGTAGTCGATTTCTCGGGGGGGGTCCGCGGCGTAGTAATGAAAACATCATCAGGACCGCGGTGATTATAGCCGTAGGCCCCGCATTGATCTTCTGGCAAGATGGGCCATCCCCCTCGCCGCGGTGGAATAATAGCCCAACCTTTACCCTGCACTTGAATCAATACGTCGACTGCAGGCCCTGAACCACCAGCCCCACCCCCACACACACCCCCACACACACACACACACACACACACACACACACCCTCCTTCTTCATCCTCCTTCTTCATCCTCCTCCTCCATCCTCCTCCTCCATCCTCCTTCTCCTCCTCCTCTGTGGCTAATCCACAGTGCTCAACTCCCATTAGGTTTAATGTTGACAAAGTCGTACAATAGCGTTCATTCCCCCACACATTATAGAGAGGGTCGGTGGCGCTGGAAGGGGGAGAGCGAGAAGTTGGTTGGAATGGGAAGAAGCGAGCGAGCGAGCGAAGAAGGAAGGAAGGAAGGGAGAGAGATGGAGCTACGGTGTGAGTGTTTGTGTGAGTGATTAACAATGAGTTGATTGTTTATTACAATAAAAAAAAAAAAAATCGGGGATATCTGGGCGAAGATGCATAATTCATAGTTTGTTTTTGAACCAAGCCTCCCCCTAAATAATGCATAGCCGTGTGTGTCTTTGATAATAGGGTTTGCATTGGAAGTAATATACTTTCCGGCAGTCTACTGGGCAGATTCTATCCCTGGCTAGTTATTGTGCAGAAATTGATTTCCCTAAAATCCTGCGTGCCAGATACTATTAGTCAGCGCTGCCCAGAGGCCGGTCTAATACAAGACGGAGAGTCTCGTGCGCTGCCCCGGGAAGGTGAGGGATATTTTTTAATCTCATATAAGCACCCTTACTTAATCTGATTATTCCCCTAATCAAGAGAAATTGCTGAACAGGGAAATCTATAAGGTTTAAACAAAAAATATATATATACCGCCATTATTTGCAAATGATGAGGAATCTGCATTCTAAATGGAAATTAGAATCCCCACGGCGTGGAGATGCATGTTGGTGGTGGGGTGGGGGGGGGGGGGGGGGTGTGTATGTGTATGTGTGTGTGTGTGTGTGTGTGTTCTTTTTTTTTTAGCTTTGTGGAATCTGAACATAATTTTATCCGTTTTTTAATGGCCCCGAGAATACGAACCTTTTGACGGCGGTGATGAAAGTCTTCCTGGGCGGCCGGGAGCAGCCCTCGGTAGATCGCTGACCCCTCGTGTCTCGCCTGTATGAAAGCGACGACGAGACGCCGACCGGCCTTGTGTGTGTGCACGGGCGCCGTTGATGAAACGGAAGTTTATTTTAAGAAAATATACGCGCGCGTCTTTCATCCGCCGCCAACACGGGGTTCTTCGGTGCTCGGGGTCGTGTTTTTTATTTCATTGAGAGATGTGTTGTTTGTGAGGGTTTAACAAAAGCTATTATTGCGTCTTCCTCAGATAGGACTTTCTTCGTAATATGTACGATACGAGGCGTAATAAGAAGAAGAGGAGAAGAAGAAGACGAAGGAATCATTTGATTGGGAGTGAGTCTGTGCAGCCGGTGCAATGGTGGGATTTCAATCTGACATTTGTGCTATCTGTGGTATTTTCGGCGAGCTGTGAAGCCGGCGACACACACACACACACACAGAGAGAGAGGAGAGAGAGAGAGAGACGAGAGGAGAGAGAGAGATGAGGAGAGAGGAGAAGAGAAGGAGAGAGAGAGAGAGAGTGAGAGAGAGAGAGAGGAGAGAGAGATGAGAGAGAGAGAGAGAGAGAGAGAGAGAGAGAGAGAGAGAGAGAGAGAGAGAGGAGAGAGAGAGAGAGAGAGAGAGAGAGAGAGAGAGAGAGAGAGCATTGATCAGCGTGTTTGTTGTAGACGGCGAGAAGAGAAGAAAAGAAAGAGATGGAGGAGGAGGCGGCGCTGCGTCAGAGAGAGAGAGAGAGAGAGAGAAGAACATAGGATTTCTGTCAAATCTTAAGGGTCATAATTTGTCACGCTCAGATTCACAATTCTAAACACATCGGCCGTAGAATAGTTTCATTTCGACGCGTTTTATTATTTCAAAGTTGAGATTAATCATATGGAGGGGGGAGGGGGGAGGGGGGGGGGGGGGAAGTGTAATGAGTAAAGGTAATCATGGACTTGTGTCTCTGGCTCAGCAATAATTACACAGTCAGTGTGGCTGGCAGCCTGTGTGATTTATGACGGGGCATGATGGATATTAATGGGTTTTGTAATTGCTGCATATGCTTATGAAAATGGTTTCCTGTCTGTGAAATTACAAGATGTCACACAGAGCAAGGTGCTCTTTAAAGAGTTGGCCAAACGAGGATATCATGAGGAATCATTTTTGAGTATTCCCCATATATACAGAGATACAGTATATATCTCTCTCTGTATATATATATATATATACATATATACATAGAGCGCCATTATGGAGAACATTTCGCTTGACCTGTGCTCATATTAAAGTGAACAGGCGGACATTACGTTTGACAGATAGAAACTCACCGTTTAAAAACGACACGTACGCTACACTGACACGTACACATGTTGGGGGCGTGGCTGCTGCCAATCCCAGTGCGCAGTGGCAATACCTACCCACTAATCTAGGCTATGGCTTCATGTTTTATTCAAGTATGTGTTGGTGGCGGCGGCGGTCTGTGTGTACGGGACCACCAAGCAAGGCACGGTCCCGTTTTTTTCTCGCCCCGGATGCTTTTAAAGTGACGGACGAAACGGAAATCTGTCACTGACTCATATGTGTACCGTACGTCCTTAAGGGGTTTATCAAGGTGTGGATTTAGGCATCGGGGAGAATTATGTTCCGTGAAAATTCCGTCGCAATCTCTCACGTCATTTCGCCCGCCATCGATTTTCCGTCGGTTCCTTCAAGCTGATTTAATGAGTGGAGTCAATGTCCGCCGCCGCCGCCGCCGCCGGCTACGTAGCCCCCAGCGGGTGAACAATTACCCCGCACTCCCGCGGGGTCGCGGCAGGCCAGTCGCATTACGGTGACGCCGCCTATATCGACGGGCGTGTCTGACTTTGAGGAAGCGATTCAGGCCACACCCCCCGTCGTCCCCCCCGTCCCCCCCACCCTACAACCTTTGAGTTTATTATTAGCTGACTTCGATATATTCAGTATATTAATGTACGTTTTGACATTTTCCCATAATATGTTTCGCTGTGTTGTGGACACGTCCCTCCGCCGTACATGTAGATGACTGCGAGATTGCGGCGCTCGCTGTGTGTTTGTGATTTTGTGTTTCGGTAACGAGTTGCTAATGATTTGCCGGATGATGACTAAGTGTGCTCTTACACAAACAATGAGGAACCGGGGGGGGAAACAGACTCTTGCCAAAGGAAAACGAATCGTTCACGGCCACTGGCTTCTGATGCTGAATGAGAATATCAATCTGCCAGGCTCGGCTCGGCTCGGCTGGGGGGCTGGGGCTGGGGCTGGGGCGGGGGGGGGGGGGGGGGGCGGCGCCATTCATGACACTCGTCGCAGTTTACCTTTGTTGTCATCGGCGCACGAGACGCACAACCACACACACTGCACACACACGACACACCACACACGCACACACGCCACACGCACACACAGACTACAGACACGCACAGTGCACGACACGCACGACACAACATCACATTAAGCACAAAACACACAGCGCGCACGACACAGACACAAAGACCACAGTCCGCGCACACACACACACACACACACGACGGCGCGGCCTGTCAGCGTTGCACAGTCTTTTATTACCCTGCCGATCGCCTGCTGTCTCGAGGAAGAATAAAATTCCTGGCAGAATGGCATTTGGAGAAGAGACCTGTTGTCTTTTAAAACATTTAGTTTACTTGCTTAAAAAACCACGCAACAGATGTTTTCTTTGGTAAGAAACTAAAAAAATAAATAAAACCGCTGACATCGACGCTTCTGTGGAGGTGGCGAGTCTTGTGCGGATCGTCTTGTTGTCGTTGTTGTCCGTCAACGCGCCGCCGTTTCACACCAACCTGGCAACGCGCATTTAGCACTATAGGTGCTTCTATAGGTGCGTGTGTCTTACTTTCTAATTAATTTCCTGGGAACCTCCTGTACGGCGCGCCATCACACACACACACACACACACACACACACACACACACACACACACACACACACACACACACACACACACACACACACACACCATCTCCCCAATTTGTCAGTGCACTGTGTGTGTGTGGGAGTGTGTGTGAGGGCCTCCGGGTGAAACTCTTCTCCCTCGCCGATCTCCTCGCCGTAGACGGACCCCGGCGCTAAACTCGCGCCCAATTACTGTCGGTCAAGCACGGTGGAATTACGGCCGGCGCTGGTCCAGTATGACAGGACCTGAAGTGTGTGAGTTCTTCTTCTTCTTCTCTGGCGGAGAAGTTTGACGGAGGTCGACGGAGTTCATAGGATGTGGAAAGTTCGGGGAGATTTCCACTGGATTTCGACAATAGATTGGGTCTTGTTGTTCAATGAGGAAACTTATTCCAGACACGTGTGTGCATCGTGCTCAATCACGTGTAGATTAGGTAACGTTTAGCATAAACTGTAAATAAAGTTTACATTGATTTTTGCACCTGCATTTCAACGACTCAGTTTTGGTATTTTTGGAGTTTCTCTCTTTAATTCTACAACTGTCCTGTTCTTTCTGCGGTGACGTCCATATTCCCTGTCTGGGGAATGAAGTACGGTAGATCGAATTTCCCTCGGGAAGAATAAAGTTCTCGTCTTATCTTATCTCTGTGGTTTAGCGTGCGTCACAATTTAAATCGACGATGCTCGTGTCACAAGAATTAATTAACACGCGAATTAAGTCACGAACATTTTTCATTTCTGATTCGTTCAGATTCTGAAATTGCCGTTGGAAACAGACAGTGTTGACTTTGACATTTTGATCTCGGCCAACCAAATGTATCCCCGCGGAAATCAAGTCGTTATCAAGAGACTGATATTGTGTACTAGTTCCCGTATGCAGTCGTCACACAGAATTGAAAAAGACACCCAGAGGCCATCGTACATTGTTATCTGCAATCATGTCCGTTTCACAAAGTAATACATTCACCACTATTTGTATAGTTCCTATTCCTCTAGCTCTTTCTTTGTACGATATCATCATTATATTATTATTATTATTAATAAACACCTCGGTTACCTTGCCCTCTTCCTGGCCTTTATGGCTCATTATTGAGTCATTGCTCCGAAGGGCGCGTCGTTTTGAGCGAGCCCAAACCTTGCTCTCTCCGGCTCTGCCTCAGACGGTTGTAATTAAACAAACTCTTGTTCTTAACGTGTGGAGAGGTTTGCGCTCGTGAACACGACGATGACGCCGTCGTCTGCTGCAGGGAGAGATTGCTGGAAGGAAGACGCGAGGAGGAGGAGGAGGAGGAGGAGGAGGAGGAGGAGGAGGAGAATGGAACGGCTGTCGGGAAGTTTGACTTGGATGCCGGGTTCTGTGTTTCATTCCAAATGGCTCCAATTGGCTCCTTGCTGGAGGGTGTCAACCCTCCATCAAGGAGCCAAACGCCCGTCTGTTTCGGAATTGGAATTCATTCAAACATTGGAATTCACCACCAAGTGGCTTTGGATGAAGGTGTCTGCTAAATGAGAAAAGAAATCTAACTAAATTGTGAAAAGAGTCAAATGCCTTTCTAATAAGTAAAATGGCGGCAAGTTCCGTGTTTGATTTGGCTTTATTTTTTTTGGGCCATTTCGGTCACGGTTAGAGCCACGCCATCTATTTGTCTCGTATTTACATGCACCCCTCTCTTCACGAACTTCACAACCATTGGTGGCGTGGGTGGGGGGGGGCGGGGTCAAGCCTGAAACATGTACCTGCCGGTGTGTGTGTGTGTGTGTGTGTGTGTGTGTGTGTGTGTGTGTGTGTGTGTGTGTGTGTGTGTGTGTGTGTGTGTGTGTGTGTGTGTGTGTGTGTGTGTGTGTGTGTGTGTGTGTGTGTGTGTGTGTGTGTGTGTGTGTGTGTGTGTGTGTGCGCGTGCGCCGAGACGTGCACACTCGGTGCTCGGAAGTGCGCATATGCCAACACACACACACACACACGCGTGTAAGGTCAAAGCGTCACCGAGGTCGCCAGATGGCATTTTCAGAACCCACGGAAGTCATCATGACCTCGCCGGGGCTTGAAAGGAGAGGTCAAAGGTTAGAACAAACATCCTTTCCGCAATCACTTCTTCAAACTGCTCTTTTTTTTTTTGTTTCGAGAATAATGAAAATCGTGTTTTCTTCTCGGCGCCCCGTTTGCGTTGCGCGCGGGGGGGGGGGGTGGTGCTGCTTCGGTTGCCGGGGGGGCCGATGTTTCCTGCCTCCTTGTCTTGCGACGGCGTCACGCAGATGTTTCGAATAAGGGAGATTTTTTGTGCTGGTTGGTTAGTTTCTGGATGGATTCCGTGGACCAGAGCAGCAGGACAGCTGCGTCCCTTGCTTTTAATGCGCTCGCGAGGAACAATGGGAAGAAAAAAAAAAAACCGTGCGACGTGGCGACAGTATTTTAAGTGTACAACAGCCGGTTTTCTCGACGGCGGGCGCTTCCGAGTGGGAGAGACGATCCTCTCGGTGATTCGTCAGAGACGTCACAGTCTTCATATCAGACCTTACGCCGACGGAGTTTGACGACGCCGTTCTGGGGATTCTTCTTTTTTTTGTTGTATTTATTTAACCCCGTTTTGTTCTACAGCGTTTCTGCGTTGCCATACAAATATGTGTTCACGAGTAGCAGCAGCAGCAGCAGCAGCCTGGAGCCATTCCCCCACGAAACACACACACACACACACACAGGTACTCACAGCTCCGAAAAAGGATGCCTGTCCGGTGGAAAAAACGGCAAGGGTCCGTCGGTAGTCGAGATAAACTTCGCATAAACGGGTGTCAAGTTTCATCATCTCAGCATTTTGGGAACGGAACACATCCACCAACAACAGCTTTGTAGCGTTTCAGGAAAAAAAAAAAAATACCCAGAATCCCGTTCTACCGCGGACAGCAGCAGTAACTCCACGGAAGGCGCGTTGCATCAGCCCACAGCCCACAGCTGGTAAAAAAAAAAAAACCTTCACTTGCCGGTGACCTCTTGGCTTCTGAGCGGAAACAAACACATGATCCCGAGGCTGACCTCCTCGTCTTCCGACTGGATTAGTTTTAGACAATTAAGGGGTTAACGATGAGTCATGGCTTTGATATCCCCGCGCCCACTGTGGCTCGCAGGGGGACGGTCCGGGGCCTCGCTCCTCTGTGATGTACAGTAGGAATGCATTGCGCATATTATTCCCGGGGGTGGGGGGGGGGGGGACCTTGTCATTTGCACCTTGAAGGCTAAACTCACTTTGGAGAATAAACAAAAAAAGGGGACGTCGTCGGCCGGCTTCGGCACACTTGTGTTCGCCAAACCATGTGTGAAATATGCCGACCGAGAAGCGACCAAGGTTCCGTTCCAATCTGCATTCCTATGCTACGTGACTTTCAGTCTCTCCTTCAACCCACCGCGAGACAGTTTGTGTCCGTCTTCACTTTCCTGTCCACAAAGGCACACAAAGTTCCGAAGAAGAAACCCTAACCCTCAATTGGTGGGCATTTGGAGCATATTCGCATAACGTTCATCTTTAGAAAGAAGCCCATGAATGAATGAATTATGTTTTAATGCTAATTTGTGTTTCGATGGTTTAATATTGCATTGAGTTGTTGAAGCTTTTTGTGTTCGTTCCATGTCGGGACACAAAGGCATTGTTGATTACTGCAATGCTGGTAATACATTTTTTATTTCTGGTTTGTGACTTGATGACGAATTACACATTTGGCTCCTGACAGACTGGTTGAGAACCACTGCTGACAGACCGGTTGAGAACCACTGCTGACAGACCGGTTGAGAACCACTGCTGACAGACCGGTTGAGAACCACTCCTGACAGACCGGTTGAGAACCACTGCTGACAGACCGGTTGAGAACCACTGCTGACAGACCGGTTGAGAACCACTGCTGACAGACCGGTCGAGAACCACTGCTGACAGACCGGTCGAGAACCACTGCTGACAGACCGGTCGAGAACCACTGCTGACAGACCGGTCGAGAACCACTGCTGACAGACCGGTCGAGAACCACTGCTGACAGACCGGTCGAGAACCACTCCTGACAGACCGGTTGAGAACCACTGCTGACAGACCCGGTTGAGAACCACTGCTGACAGACCGGTTGAGAACCACTCCTGACCGCGGTTGAGAAAACCACTGCCTGACAGACCGGTTGAGAATCACTGGCTGACAGGAACGGGTGGACCAGCGACAGACCGGTTGAGAACACTGCTGGACAGACCGGTGAGAACCACTGCTGCACAGGAAACGGTCAGAGAACCACTCCTGACAGACCGGTTTGAGAACCAAATCCTGGGGGCTGACAGGACGGTTGGAGAACCACTCCCGGTTGACAGACCCGTGTTGAGAACCACTGACCGGTTGAGAACCACTGCTGACAGACCGGTTGAGAACCACTGCTGACAGACCGGTTGAGAACCACTGCTATAACTGTTCGAAATAAAGCGAGCGAAAAAAAGAATAGCGCATTCCACTCGAAAACAGAAAGGCTTTTTTGGTTTAATTGAAGCGGAGCGAGAGGAATTTCTAAAAAATTAACTAACTAGCACTTAACCATCGGCTTGCAAGGAAACGGGGGGCTTGGAGATTCCTGCTCCCCTGCAGTCGATATTATAAGTTACCTCTCGTTACGTGGCGCATCTCTCTACG
>PIJE02000535.1:47500-64802 GCA_002895965.2 Coryphaenoides rupestris | reverse complement strand
ACAGACCGGTTGAGAACCACTGCTGACAGACCGGTTGAGAACCACTGCTGACAGACCGGTTGAGAACCACTCCTGACAGACCGGTTGAGAACCCTGACAGACCGGTTGAGAACCACTGCTGACAGACCGGTTGAGAACCACTGCTGACAGACCGGTTGAGAACCACTGCTGACAGACCGGTTGAGAACCACTGCTGACAGACCGGTTGAGAACCACTGCTGACAGACCGGTTGAGAACCACTCCTGACAGACCGGTTGAGAACCACTGCTGACAGACCGGTTGAGAACCACTGCTGACAGACCGGTTGAGAACCACTGCTGACAGACCGGTTGAGAACCACTGCTGACAGACCGGTTGAGAACCACTGCTGACAGACCGGTTGAGAACCACTGCTTATAAACAGTTCGAAATAAAGCGACGAAAAAAAAAAATAGCGCATTCCACTCGAAACAGAAATGGCTCCTTTTGGTTTAATTTGAAGCGGAGCGAGAGGAGTTTCTAAAAATGAACTAACTAGCACTTAACCATCGCTTGCCAAGGAAACTGGGGGGGGGTTGGAGATTCTGCTCCCTGCAGTCGATATTATATTCTCTCGTTACGTGGCGCCGACGGACGGTCCACTGGGCCAGTCTCGGGGTAAGCAGCCTCTGGCCACCCAGTTTTAGTTTATTGGGACATTTATTGGGAGCGGGCAATCGTGGCGCGGTCGGTGGATCCAAGATGAAGATTTTAGTTGTGTTTTGTTCCCCTCCCCCTTTCCCCCGCACATTTTGTAATAAATACAATGCAATGTAATAAATAATAAATGTAAGTAATAAATGTAATAAATGCCGCAACCCTGGTTTCCGTCTACGTTGTTCCAATTGGTCCACCCACTACACTGTCTCACGAGGCCGGGCTGCCACAATACACACACACACACACACACACACACACACACACACACAACACACACACACACACACACACACACACACACACACACACACACACACACACACACACACACACACAGAGACTCCTTCTCCATTATAGTTGGATATAAATAACCCTAACTCAATTGACCCCTGCCAGAACACTGATGATGCATTACGCCGTCCCCCCTTCACCCGACGAACCCCCGGCTAACCCTAGGCTACCCCCCTACCGCCTGTCTTCACCCACGTATTTAACCAGGAAGTGGGTTGAAACGTTAGAGATAATACGGCGTTGAACACAACCAAACCCACCACACCAGTCACCAACCGTCATAACAATCACCATAATATAATAATATAAATTCCGTACCTAAAATTAAACCATTTGATTTCATGTGTATTCCACGCTGTTTGCAATGTTCATCATTATTATTATTATTATTATTATGGCTGTCGTTCTCCAGCAGGCTCTGTGTGCAAACATTGTGGAAGAATCTTCCATTTCACCGACGCATCGAACGACGCATCAGACACTGCTGGAGGAACCAGCGGGCGCCAAGTGTTTAGGAACAACACACGGAACGTGGCCAGCGCCTCTCTCCTCCTCTTCCTCCTCTTCCTCCTCCTCCTCCTCCTCCTCCTCCTCTCGTCTCTTTGTCTTGCTGTGTCCCCGCTGCCTGAACAAAGAATTAATAAAAGAATTAATATTTTATTTTAATTAGAGCGTGTGCTGCTTTTCACTCCCTAGTGCTCATCAAGGAATTCCGAGAACGTGACTCGGAGTGCGGCGAGCGTGTGAGATTTAATTTTTTATGAACCAAGGCAATCAACGATGAAGAACATTCCCGCGGCCTCGTCCTCATCTCCCTCTTCATCCCCATCCCCGGGCCTGCGTGTGTGTGTGTGTGTGTGTGTGTGTTAGGAGAGGAGGGGACTCGTCTCGCAGTCCAAAAAATTACGAGAACCCCCTCCACTCTGTGTTGCGTCTTAATTGGCCTTAATCAGAGACGGTGTTGGCATTAACGCACTCTCATTCCAACCCACCACCACTACCACCACCACCACCACCACCTCCCTCCCCTCCTCCACCTCCACCTCCACCCTCCCGTTCCTCATCTCTTCTATTGTCTGGTGGTGGGGGTGCGGGGTGGGTGGGGGAGGGGAGGAGGAGGCCAGTGATGTCGGGACTGCTGCCTCTGTTGCCGTGGTAATGAGCTGTCACGGAAATATAAAGCCAAGACGCTCTTTACTCCTCCCCCTCCCCCACCCACCCGCCCCCCTCACACACACACACACACACACACACACACACACACACACACACACACACACACACACACACACAGACACACACACACAGACACACAGACACACACACCTCCCTCCCTACCTCCCCTTCCCTCCTTGCATATTTCTCCTCCCCAATAAGGTGTGTGTGTGTGTGTGTGTGTGTGTGTGTGTGTGTGTGTGTGTGTGTGTGTGTGTGTGTGTGTGTGTGTGTGTGTGTGTGTGTGTGTGTGTGTGTGTGTGTGTGTGTGTGTGTGTGTGTGTGTGTGTGTGTGTGTGTGTGTGTGTGTGTGTGTGTGTGTGTGTGTGTGGCATTAGCCCTGGCAGTAGCATCTGTGGCTGCGGTGGCTCCAGGGACTGTAGAGTCATGGTGGCTGTGTGTGTGTGTGTGTGAGGGGCGACGCAAAGGGAAGAGCCTCTTCTTTAACTGCAGCTGATGAGGCTGCCGTGATTAGGAGAGAACAACCTTTTCTGTTGTTGTTGTTGTTTTTTTGCTCCCAGCACCGTTCCTTCAAATGACAGAGTTGGGTTCCGAGGTGCCTTGGGATTCCGCGGGCTTGATTTGATTGGCGCGTCGCTAACGAGAAGAGCAATTGCGCAACGCTACCCGCTCTGATTGCACTCCGAGCGTTGATGGCGCCTTTGATCGTGCGTCTCCGCGCGCCGCGCCCGGCCCGGATGCGCTCCGACTGGGAACGCACGGCGCAATGAAGGCTCCTGAAAATGAGACCTAACAGGTTTTCTGGCTCAAGTCGAGAGAAATCTGCCTCCCGATGCGGTTGAAGTATGATGCTGTCAAAGTGAATGACTTTTACACAAACAAACACACACACACACACACGTGCATCAATGTTTCCCATGGAATTAGTCTATTTGTGGTGGTAGTTGATGGGGCGGCGGGGGGGCGGCCATGTTTGCAGGGTAGGGATGCAAGAAATACCCCCAGAAATGTATTGAATACGGTCCAAGAATGTCGACAATATTTTCCACGAAAGTGCACGCGTTGGAAGTCGGGTTCCGTTCTGTATTCTGTACACATGCACCCGTGTTGCGTTACACCCACACCGGAGCTTGGCTCATCACACGGCATGTACCCTTAAACAGCGATTTTAATGTCAAATCAATTGAATTTGCATTTTAAGTCAGAGACGGTGTACTTTGCAATAGGCCGATTGTGTACAAATGACCAAATGTTAGCTCTATAGAGAGGAGTGCTGCTGCCTCGAGAGACACTGGTGCTCATACCTTTCGTGCGTCGATATCTGTTGAACATCCAATATCTTTACTTAACTAAATCTTTACTTCGATTTAGTTTACTTATCTAACTTAAAATAACTCCGCCTACCCAGGCCAGCTACTAAACGTTGGCGCAAACACACCTATTTCATACGGCCTCCATGGCGAATGTACGACTTAAATATAAAACTATGTGAAGGTCAATGGTGATATTGCGGTGGGCTGCCGCAAATAAATCAATGTATGGGAAACACTGCGCACACACACACACACACACACACAGGTACACACACATACACACACACAGCTTAAATATTCATGCATGTACTGTATATCTTTGTTCCCAGAATGCACCGCAGCATACGATTGCTATTCCCCGTTTTGCCATTCCGCAGAAGCTTTTGTCTGAAGCAACTTTCAGCGACGTTAAGGAGCGCCGCCGCAACCCTCCGACCAACTTTGCGACGGCGAGGCGTCGTCGGGCGCCAGTGGGCTTTGCATTTGCTCTATTAAATCCATAATTTTGTCTCTTATGTTCTCGGAAAAACTTGGACTTCTTCCTGGATACATCGCCGCCGTCGCTCATCGCCGCCGTGGTTCGCTTATTAAAATGCTGCCTCCGTGTTTTGATTTTTTAAGTAGTTTTGAATCACGCCGCTCATTTGGCAGCGGCGTTCGTTTGTTGTGGTGGCGGCTCTCTCCCGGAAAAAAACCATTTTCATACGAAGATCTAATTCACCTCCTCCATCTCGCCGCGGTGCCTCGCCGTACACAATGGGTCCCGCGGCACCCGTCGTCGCAGCGGGGATCCGGCCCCGCACGGATCCAGGGGAGGTCCGCCGTCTGCGCTTTACGATCCATCACCAAAGCACCGCCGTAGAAGAAGAAATTAAAGGGAAGAATTCCGAGAGAGGCGCCGCGACGGGGGGTGGGGGGGAGTAGGAAGCAGCAACACTATCCACCAAAACTCTTGAACATTCGCTCATGTGTGATGAGGGGGAAGCGTCTCTGGAAGTTCACCAGATGTCTCGGAGATAACGGCCGTTAGCAGCGCGGTACCTTCGGCGCAGCGGCGGAGCGATGTGGAGCATCTCACGGTTCCCGCGCTCGCCGCCTTCTTCCCCGTCGTTCCGCCACGCGGTCGACGCGCCGCCGCAGTCGCGCTCCGCCGTCGGCCCTTCTGTCTTCCGCCGCGACGAGAACCCTCGAGTCGAGTCAGTCGGATGTTTTGAGAAAGTTTCTGAGACGATGATGATGATGACGATCATAATTCACTTCGTTGATGCGGCGCATTTATCGAACCCAATACATTGGAACAAGCGGTGAAGGCAAACAAGAAGACGTGAAACAATTGGAGGTCCTTATAAGCCTCTCTAAGAGTCTTACAGCACTTTTTTCTACGACAACTTTGTTCGTTTTGCTTCCTATTTAGTCATTAAACAGACACTTTAATCCCTTGCAGCTATGTCATTAGTGAGGTCCGGTTGTTTCGAGCGTCGTGTACAAGGACGCCTACCAGTAGGCTGCGGACATTGGGGTATCGAACCCAGAGCCTTTGGACTGGGAGTTGGACACCCTAACCACCACACTTTCCTGTGTAACCTTAATGTGGCCATCCAACTCTATAACTCCTCCCTACAAGACAATGAACACAGCAATATAATGTGCAATATTACTAATATTACTGTCCAACATCATGTGCAATATTCTTAATGTCATGTCCAATAATATTTCACTTCAATCATGCCAAACAGCCTTTTAATTGTGTTCGTGACAAAACGCGAGAGGTCAGAGGTCAAATTGTATTCACTAGCCGTCCGTCCGCTGTGTGTTGTCTGGACATCCGTTCGGAGGACGAATGGAAACCTAAACACTTCTGCATCATCTGTGTCAGCTCAAACCCCAGCACCACTTGCATATCGGTTTGCATTTCTTCTTCTTCTTCTTCTTCTTCTTCTTCTGTATTCTATATCAGACTGTGCTTGCCCACTCCTCACAAAGCTGGGCCAGTAGAGTGGACGTGGCCGGGTCTTCGCTCGTCACCGTCGACTGTGGTCATCTCATTGAGATCTGCGGCTCTGTTCTGCAGTCAACGCCCCGGGTTGAGCTGGTGTAACAAACCCCGTATTTGAAGGCTTGTCTCGCAGCTTCCCACTGCAACGCGGCGAAGGTTTAGGGCTTCCCAGTCCACCCAGTTGTCCTCCCCAGGGATCTGTCCCTGGAGGGAGATGAACTACAGGTATGGTCTGACGTTCCAGATGTTGAGGCGTTCTTCTGCTGGTGAGGTGTTCAGCGTTTCTACACTTCGCCGTGAATATTTCCTAGCTTCCAGGTGACTTGGTGGAGGTCTGTGGCCATGGAGATCATTTATTTAATCTCTGATATGTTTCTGCTTCGCGATGTCGAGATTATCTTGCCACTAATCTCCTCTGCGTGGCTGGGGGAGTAATGCCGGAGAGTAGGTAGAGACTGCTGGTATTCAGGCAGCCAGTGATACACCTACAGCTTGTGGTGATCCAGTTGTTTGGCATGAGGACAGGTGTAGTCCGAAGGTTACCCGGTCACAGGTGCTGCTTAAGCGCTGACGCTCGTCCTCCGCTTATTGGGCATTTCCAGAGGAGTCGGCAGCCCCTCAGCCCATCTTAGCTGCTCGTGCTCGGCGAGGGGAAACGTCCACGGATCCTCTGATAATGAATTTGTCACGAGTCAAGCAGTGTTGAGCACGGCATCGACGCTGCTCGGGTTGGGGGTTAGATTCCCACCGGGGGCTATCCCTTGTTACCGTGTCTATTGTAGACGCGGTATCCATCAAGTCACGTTGGTAGATGCGTCGATGAAGGCGCCCAACCAAATGGCTACGAAAGCCACCGGTCGACCTTATGACCTTATGACCAGATGACGCCACGTTTCTAGTGTCCACCTCGCTCTGCTGATGGTTCTTCTTCGTCCCAGGATACCCAGAAGGAGATGTATTGGTCTGCCAGGGTTGCTTTAGGTCTCGGTTCTCACCTGTCCATTGACCAGGCCTACCCTGCGTCCAATGGAAAGTAGCATTTGCCAACATGATTACTTTATGTGTAACATTATTATTACACAGTATTACAGTATTGATTTGTACTATTTAACAGACAGGATTGCAGGCATCTTGCTCAAGAGTGCCTCCCGATTGAGACTGTGGCCATTGGGGTTCGAACCCTGAACCTTTGGACTTCGAAGTTCTGGGATAGATCTAGCAACCTGTCCACGACGCTATCCTGACACATCAGACCACCGGTGACCACCTAGTTCAGTCGATTTAATATGTCAGACTTTTTGTATGTCAGTGTTTTCTTCTATATGCAAACATTTTTTTTTATAGATAATATAGATAATCTCCTTTTTGGATTTTCTTGTCATTTCAAATTACCTTCAACAGTATTCCAGCTTGATGTACTGTGGCATCAAGGCTACGTGTCAAACAGGCCAGAAATAATTGTCTAAACACACAAAGCCTGCGGTTTTAAATAACGCTGTCAGTTTCAGGTAAACTAATATAAAAGCACCTTTTATATTTCTCGAGTAATCACAGCACCACAAAGGTTGTGCGTCCTGTTGAGTGACATCTTTTAATCAAACCAACCACATAGAAGACGAAATGAAATACAAAAAATGACACGTTGGAGAAGAAAAGACTTCCATCAGTGAACTAAATAAATAATAATTACCCTTTGAACGTGGCAACCTCTCTTCATGTTAACTATATTTAACCAACAAAACACTTGATTGCAGTGACTAACATTTGACAGCAAAAAAACACAGAGGAACGTCTTGGTCGACGGTGTTGCATATAAATTAAATCAGATAATAAGCATGATGGTGATGTAAACCTCACAGTTCTCTGACCTTTTGTGTATAAATACACTTTCTGTATAACACAGACATTGGCTTGTAAGTAGCACTAGCATATTTTGGTTTCGTATTGAAAGTATATTCGGGGTATCTTAGGACTATTAGTCCTTTTGGTAATGGCTATCTTTAGTCCATTCAACGATTTATTGTTGCTGCTTATTCTCGTTTCTTTTTTCTTGTGAAAACAGCCATGATGTCATCGGTCGTTGCTAATGGTCTGACTGGTACGTGTGAACATGTTCTGTCAGATCACGTCCTTCCCGTCCGTGCAGCAAGCCGTGGCACGGCGCCGCTGCTGGATGACGAGCGCCACTGCGGTCGGCCGTGCGAAAAATGTATTACACAAAACTATAGAGGAATGATGTCGGGCGCCCGGATTGCTATTTGTTTAATTTAAAACAGATATCATACAGAGTTCCTCCCCGGGATGTTGCTGCCGGTGCGGGCGCTCCCACCCACGCAGCGCAGTGCAGTCAGCGAAATAATGTTCTGCTATAGAAGAATAAAAACATGATGAGACCGGAGGAGGCATTCGCTCAGGAAAGGCTTTAGAATAAATGTAGGACACATACGGGGACAACGCAGGCTAACACAAAATGTGACTGAATGAGAAAGTATGCGACTGTTTGATTGTGTAGAACAGAAGCAACAACATCAGGAAACCTAGATGATGCGATGGCCGCTGCAGACAGAAAACTTGAAAATGTCCGTTGACATTAATGCCGATATGTGCCTTGTGCACCTCTCTGCACGTGCACACATTAGCACCGTGCACACACACACACACACACATCAGCACCGTGCACACACACACACAGACACACACACACCAGCACCGTGCACGTGCGCACGTCACCAACACCGTGCTCTCACACACACTCACACACACACACATCAGCACCGTGCACACACACACACACACACACACACCAGCACCGTGCACGTGCGCACGTCACCACACCGTGCACACACACACACACACACACACACCAGCACCGTGCACGCGCACACGTCACCACCGTGCACACACACACAATCAGCACCGTGCACACACCAGCACCGTGTACACATCAGCACCGTGCACGCGCACACATCACCACCGTGCACACACACACACATCAGCACCATGCACGTGCACACGTCACCACCGTGCACACACACACCCACACACACATCAGCACCGTGCACACACGCACACACCAGCACCGTGCACGTGCACACATCAGCACCGTGCACGCTTGCACACATCAGCACTGTGCACGTGCACACATCAGCACCGTGCACGCTTGCACACATCAGCACCGTGCACGCTTGCACACATCAGCACCGTGCACGTGCACACATCAGCACCGTGCACGTGCACACATCAGCACCGTGCACGTGCACACATCAGCACTGTGCACGCTTGCACACACCAGCACCGTGCACGTGCACACATCAGCACCGTGCACGTGCACACGTCATCTCTATGCATGCGCACATCAGCACCATGCATGTGCACGAGTGCACCGAGCACACATCTCACAACCACCGCCGCTGGAACAAAATGTTTCAGGGAAACAACGTCCTTCTGCTTGACTATGCAGACATCGAGTGGAATAGCGAATTCAAATCAAATTTGTGTTAAATTAATAAGACGGTTCCGATCTAACCGCTCGTAACTAAATGGGTGAACGCACACGAGTCTGTTTGCTCATGCTACTGCCACGCATGTCGAGATAATTAGCGTAGAGCTGCTGATGCTCAAGCCTTTCCGTATTTAGATTGTAACACGTCGGAACGCTGTTGGCAACCCG
Organism: Coryphaenoides rupestris; assembly: GCA_002895965.2. NCBI lineage: Eukaryota > Metazoa > Chordata > Actinopteri > Gadiformes > Macrouridae > Coryphaenoides > Coryphaenoides rupestris. The sequence goes on along the minus strand of PIJE02000535.1, from coordinate 55,677 downwards.
TCTACACAATGTTGAGCTTGAGACGAACCGCTTGACGTGCAATATCGCGCCAAGAGTGAAGGAAAAATGCAAATAGTTCTTTTTTTGGGCATCGTACCGTTCCCTATTTTTGTGCCCGTGTGATGCTGGCCTGGAGAGCAAAAGACTTCTCTACAACCCCCTGTCATCTCTGCTGCGCCGGCGGTGATGGATTACGCGTTATATTCATTTCCTCGTATCCTGGCCTATCATCGGCCCACTTTACACTCTAATTAAGGTCCTTTAAGACTAGTGCCCGGCCAGTGCACGTTTATTGATTTCCAATGTATTAAAAGCCTTTGTATCGAATGCAATTTGTGCGTGTCTGTGTACGCAAGAGTGTGTGTGTGTGTGTGTGTGTGAGTGTGTACCAGCGTGTGTGTGTGTGTGTGTGTGTGTGTGTGTGTGTTCAAGCGTATATGTGTGTACTGACACCCATTTGCCACACTCTCCTCGGGACCCCCCCCCCCCCCACCCCCCATATAATCCCTCATCTGCCAGAGAATTTGAATTTGCATATATTTGCCCGTCGGGCCGTGATTGGTTCACATACTTGTATGTGTCACAATGTGTGCTCACATGTGCCAATCAGCATGTGGCCTCTCCTCCAGTGAAAGAATCCTGAGGACACACACACACACACACCTGTAACCGCTCCATACTGTGATGTCATTAAAACACAAGCGCACACACACACACACACACACACACACACCGTGTTTTGCTCCCAAGGCATTTATGTCCAGGAATAAAAAAACAAGATTTCGATCACATCGGATCTTCCTTCCTCCAGATCATTCATTGTGATCAAATCATTTTGCAGTGTTTTTTATTGGGTGACATTAAGCATGTTACCTGTGATTTCCATGCACGTGATGTTTTTTTTTTGTCATAGCGGACCACAAGTCGAGCGACCACGAAACCGGCGCTTTGAGTTGAGGCGTCGAGACGGAAGGTTGAACAAAATGACGTCAAAAACATTTCCGCACGGCCAGCGGACATTCACGCACAATTTATGGTCCGTGAGCGGCGAGATACGTGCGTGTTCATTAATATCACTCAGTCAGTTATCAAACATAATACGTGTGAGCTTTGAGCGGCTCTATGGCTTCACGGCGATACTAAAACTTAGCTGTAAGTGCTCCGCCATTCAGATTTAAGATACAGCTTTAAAATAAAGTGCACACGAATGAATTCATGCGCAGGCCCGAAATAGATATTGGCAGAGAGCCCGAAACATAAACTAAATATGTTTTATCCGTGCTGCTTGATGGATTGGGTCGCTGGATGTATTTTTACAAGAAATATTGCACAAAATAACATGACTCAGTCTGCGGTCTATTGCGGTGAAAAATGTTTTCCGACCGTTCGCCCCAAATACGTCTTGAGATCTCGCCTAAATTGGGCTTTTGTGCAATTTACAATCTATCACTTTGTTTTTTTGATGCTATAAAGAAATATATCATACATTTGTGTATATATATATATATATATCCAGTATACAGTATATGGCTTCTCTGTTCGGTTGCTTTTTCTAAACTAAATATTTGTGCAGGATTTTTGTACGTAAAATAAATAATACAGAAATTAATTAGGAGACACTTGTATCCAAAGCAACCTCGAGTTAATTCATACACTGTATATGTCACTAAGGAGCAGGTAGGGCTTCAGGTAGATCATTGTGGACTTTGGGCTTTGAATGGGGCTGACTGGGTATTCAAACCTCCAAGAACCGTGGGTTTGATAAGACACATGCATTGTGACTGTGCAGTGAGCGTGTTACGGTCCACACAAGTTTTACTGATCTGCCAGGACCTGCTGTAACCACGGTAACCAAGCCATGTGAGACGAGACGGCTCCGTCTAACCTCCTGGACCGTGGCTGACCGCAGGAAAAACGCGCCGAAGTTTGGCTTAGCGTCGCCAAAAAAACACCCAAATATAAACGACGCGGCGACGTTCGGCGGCAACGGGAGGAAGCGCCTCCGGTTTGCCGACGCGTTTACTCCGACGCGGCGCGAATGTGATCGATATCGGCCGACGTTAACGGGAGCGACGTCTCACACTCGGGTACAAAACCCGTTTTGTAATGTTTTGGGTTCGTGTGTACGGGGGGCCGCGGTTCAGGTGCCAGCGGGTTGAGACGAGGGGCAGCGGCGAAATGGCTGTGATTGATGCGGCGGTAGGGGATGAGTGTAATTAGCCTGATGGTATTTATTTGACACCTGTTTACTCTCCCCGCAGTAGGAGGCTGGGGGACGGACGGCGAGAGAGAGGACCCGACTCGAGTCCGTAAAAGACCGTAGAGCCGTCGGTTCCACTCCGATCCGTCCTTCGCGGTAAAGAAACCCGATCGAGGCACGGAAGCGGCGTTCCTCTACTACATTCTACTTGCGTAGCTATAGGTAAGAACGCTAGCCGCCGCCGGCGCCGCCGCCGCCGCTGCTCTCCGGTGGCCAGAAGTCACACCGACTCCTGTGACATTCTGAGGCCCCATCCGAGACGGGGGATTCACTGCCGCAGCCGGCGGTGTGGGGGAAACCCACCGCGATTTTTTGGCGAGCGGTAGTTTCTGCTGCGGTGTGGCCGCTATCGCCCCGTTCAATCCACGAGCGGTTGTATTGTCTAATTATCCGATGACAAGACTGGTCTGGTTTTTGTGTTCTGCGCTCGTCGGTTTAAAATCCGATAAGAACCAGCTTCGATGGGCTGAATGGGAGTCGATAACAGTGAAACCGTGGCCCCACTAAACTCACCTGCGAGACTCGGCGTGAAACCCTCTAAGTGTTCGTGTCGTTTTTCTCGATCTTTCTCAGATGCGCACAATAGTTTCTCCTCGTATTCCGTGCGTTTTTTTTTTCCCGAACTACCGAAGAACCAAGCCCTCTCCGAGTTCCCAGACATCTTTATTTGTTATGCAATGGGGTTTTTTTTTTTTATATGCCAAAAATATAAATTTTTTAAACTGAGGCTGCACAACCACAGTTAACCAGCACCACCAGCCACCAGCACCACCAGCACCACCACCAGCACCACCAGCACCACGCCCACGGAACATCAAACCAGCAAACCCATTAAAACACAGCCCCCCCCCCTCCTGCTCTGGATGTGGGGTGTCTGTGTTCAAAAGCTGGCTGGCATTCCATTAACTCTCCCCCCCGCTGCGGCGCAAAGCCTTAAAAATGGATGCTTGAGATAATTACAGTGAAGAGAGAGAGGGGAGATAGAGCCCTGATACAATAGGTCGGCGGGGTCAAGTCACGATCACAACATGTCACGTGGTGGTGGTGATAGAGGGGGGGGGGGTAGAGGGGGGGGAGGAGTCAAACTACTGTTCCTAATGCTGTGTGTGTGTGTGTGTGTGTGTGTGTGTCTGTGTCTGTCTCTGTCTGTCTACTCTCTGCTGTTCGCTATTCCTCTCATGCGCGTTCATATGTGCACTTATGAAAATAACATTTTGTTGAGACCAGACACACGAGAGAGAGAGAGAGTCCTGAGATCGGTGAAGACCACTCAACGTGTATTGGAAAGTGCGGCGGCAGATGAATACGGAAATTAAATTAGAGACGTAGGCAAGCAAAGCCAAATGCATGAACGCGTACGAATAAACGTAATAAATACAAACACAACGCCGCGATGACTCGGCCGCCGTGGTTTTCGACGTTTCTCCTTTTCTTCCTTAATTTCCGAAACATTCCACGCGTCGCAGAAACTTCCGAGATCACTCGGAAAGGAAAGGAAAGGAAAGGAAAGCACAAAGGAAAAAAGCCCACAGGACCAAATCTCAATCCAGACATTTTGTGTGGAGTGCCGTCCCTCAAGAGGTTCCCTGAACGGAACAAGTGGGTCATTGTCAAATGAAAAAAAAAGACCACTCCGCCAAGTTATGGTTTAAAAACCAGCGATATCGCCAAGTCAGGGCAATTGTTGTAGTGGTGGTTTTTTTTATAATTTTTTTTGGTCGGGACGGATATAGCCATCCGTGCGGCCGCCGGCCCGCGGTCTCGTCGTGTCGGGAGGTGAGAGAAAACAACACAGATGGTCTTGGCGGTGCGGTCGGGAGGTGCCAGCGAGGTAACACAGACATCACCTACTAGTGGTGACCGTGTGGTACTACACCTTGTTCATACCTTAGCCCGGCAACCTGGAATACGAGCCAGGTAGTCTCGCGGTTAGACACATAATAATAATAATAATAATAATCTATCATAATATTCGTGATTCTAAGCACGCTACAAACATCAACAAAATACATTTATTTAGGGCATTTTTTTCAATTGAAGTCACAAAACACTCCAGTCGGATAAACAGCAGAAAATAAAAGGAGCAAGCGTGGAGAGAAAAAAAAGATGAAGGTTAAGAAAGTGAGAAATGTGGGGCAGAGAAAAGAAAGATGAAAGTTGTGAAGCCCAATAGTCTCGTTCAAAGCCCAGCGTCTGCTAGTCTGTCTGTCGTGACGTCTGTCATGGATCTCAATGTGACTTTGGGAGGAAACAAGTACATCTGCTAAATGAGTGAGTGAGTGAATAACAGCAATACAAATAAAACAATAAGAAGTAATCCAACGGAATGATATGCATCGTGTATAGAATATATATAGAGTTTATAAAGTAAGAATTGTAAGCATAGAATGCTATGCTTAATATACAGGACAGTCACTATTCTGCATATGAAGAAATCATGCGACTAAATAACGGAAAAAGGGGAATTCAATGCATTTCCGTTCTCCTCCTTCGGTTGTTCACGCCGCGGCTAATGATAGATCCGTGACGTGACCCAGAAGCTAAATACGATCATTTGCACATTTAATTCGGCTAAAAAAATAAAATGGGTTTTCCCGGGGAAGAGCCCTAAATGTCGGACTGGTCCCGTCCCATGAAAGATTGAGTTCTCAACTTTAATACATAATTGATGACGATCGTTTACAATGCGTTCTCCGTCGTCTGTTTCCAGTGACGTTGTTGAGGGGCAGACCAAGCGTTACAACAACAAATAAGAAAACGCGAAATATGAATCCTCTGAAAAGTATCGGCGTACGTTAAAGAGTATAAAATGAATACAAAGCATATTGTATACAGTCAGAAATGATCAAATATTATAATATACAAACATATAAATACTAGTATTTTGTACACAATCCAATTAGTGGCCTGATCTGATAATAGCCTATTGGGTAACTAATGGGTCATAATATTTATCATCATAATCAGGTCATAAGAACAATCTAATAATAACCATAACAACCATAATGCCATTAAAAACCAGTAGTGGGTGAATCCTAGACAGGAGTCTCCTCCATGGGTGGACATACGGAGGGGGGGGGGAGAGAGATGGGGGAGAGAGAGAGAGAGAGGGGGGAGTAGGGTGTGTGTGGTGATGGGGGTGTAATAGTCTGGTCTAGCCATGGATGGCTGCCTCGCTCCAGGGCAGCTGCAACCTTCTCCACCGCTCCCCATCCATCCATCCGCCCCCCCCCCCTCTCCGATCCCAGCCCCCCCCCCCCCCCCCCCCCCCCCGCCCCCCAGCTCCCCGGAGCCCGGACACTCACACAACCTCCCCCTGTCCAACGAGCCTCCCGTTCCTTCACGGCGCTCCTTAGCTCCTCATCATGGCGGCTGCTTACTGTTTACCCCCCCCCACTCTGAAGGGTCGATGCCGCTTGGAGGTGGTGGTCTGGGGGGTTTTTTGCATTGATTTTTTTTTTTTACATCCCCACATCTTCCCAGTGTTAATGTCAGGCAACCGTCACCACAGTCTCTGATCTTCTTCTTTTTTAATCACGACTTAAGTTCGCGTAACGTCTCGTCTCGTGTGTGATTCATTTGATTTCATTTGTTTGAGGACGTTATTGTCAGACGTCTCTCCACGAGTCATCGTGTGCTAAATGGGTAGGAAGGCCACCGCATCACAGACCATTGTTCCCGTGCTCCAATTTCGCCGACGGAAATATCAACGGCTTCGTCCGTGTTTCCAGACAACAATACACAATTGATTCCACTCATATAATACTAATCTATTATTTTGGAACAATTTCATCTTACTTAACCTGGGTTGTCTGCTTTGTTTTCGTGGCTCCTGTCTTATCTCTGCCCATTCAGCATCTATCACCCTTGGAATCTGCTAAATTCTGTTTTATTTCTTTTTCTTTTTTTCTTTTTTACGTTTCCTCTAAAAAAGAAATGTTTTTTTCAAACGCCGTTCCTCATATTATGACGTTACCAACGGAAGCTGCTGTATGAGGTTACATCTGTCGGAGATCATTCTCAACAGCCTCATAAAATTATCATATATTCATAACACTCGATGACTTTATTCAACACTTTGCATGGCTTGTGGTTATATATATATATATATATATACGTATATGTACAGGTGTGCAGGCATTAATAGTGTATTCCCATTGTGACCTGTATCATATGCATAAAATAAAGCTTATGTGGTCAACATGTCACGGACAAAATCCAGTTTCCTCAAGACCTCTGATATCCACCCATTCATTCAAGCAGGCCGTTTCTACAGACTTATGCTCAGGGTCACAGGACGAATAACTTAACTTAACAATAATAGAATAATCTCATTACATTCCGAAGTCATTCAGTGCGTTCTCCGCCAGACACAAACCGTGACGTAAGGTCTCCGAGTTTCAGGAGACTCGACGTTGAATTTAGTTTTTACTTCCCTTGCAGTTACGGTTGTAACGCCTTCGATTCCCTGTACTCCATCCATCCATCCCTTGACGAGAGCAAAGGAAAAAAAACGCATCGAGGCGAATCATATCGAGGCACATCTGATACAGGAAAGGGTCGGAAAGGTTTAGACAGGGTTAGTGACCTACCTTTAGGCATACTGGGGAACAGACTTAACCCCACCTGCTTCTCCGTTAACATTCACTGTAAGCCGCTTTGATTGATTTTCTCTTAACTTCTCTTGCTTCACTTCTTGTTTTTTTTTTATTTATTTTTTCTTTTTGTTTCTCCGTACTTTAACACTTCGGATGTTAATGCTTTTTGCTTTGGATTTTAAACTTCATAGAAATATACAGGTTTTTTTATTTTTGGTTTTTTTTCTCAGCGCAGTGACTGTTTGTCAGACTAGGGTTAGTGACCTACCTTTAGGCATACTGGGGAACAGACTTAACCCCACCTGCTTCTCCATTAACATTCACTGTAAGCCGCTTTGGATAAAACCATCAGCTAAATGACTCGACGGCGATGGATTTGATTTTCTCTCAAGGCACGGTCACGTGATCCGAAGCTACATAAATTTAATTTTCTCGCTTTATTTACATGTCGGCTGGTGCCGGGCAGCACTGATTGGACCCTTTTTTCTTTTTTCTTCGTCAAACAAATACATTTAAGAAGCGCAAACGTTCTCTTTTGCGTCATTTCAAACAACAGTGCGTTGGGGTTTTTTTTTTCTCGCCCCGCCCCCACTTGTGGTGTCGCTGGCCCGGTTCTCGTGACCCCCCACCGACCCCTTCTTGTACCCGAACATACGACCTGACCACACCTCGCCTGGCGGGGGGAGGGGTCTGTCTCTCGGCCCTGTTGGCTGAGAACCTTCCCCTGTCTTCTGTGGCCCCCCCGCCTGAATATATACTGTAGTGGCGGATTAAGGACCCCCCCCTCGCCGCCACAGGTCCTCGCTCAGACACTCCCAACGCTGCACAGCAGTGATTGGTTAAGTCAAGTTACTAGGTTTAGTGATGGTTAAGTTCAGGTATTCGGCCAGCGATAGTTAAGTTAAGTGTTTGGTATGGCTAGAGTTGGTTCTGTTCAGGTATTCGGCGAGCGATGGTCAAGTTTAGGGTTAGTTTTGCGGTGTCTTGCTCCGTCCTCAGCCTCTCTTCTCTTTCCTCTTCCTCTTCCTCTTCCTCTTCCTCTTCCGTCGTCTGTCATGAAGAGGAAAGCCAAGCCGTGCGTTGACGAGAGAGAGAGATCGAGAGAGAGAGAGAGAGAGAGAGAGAGCCGAGCGAGAGTCTCCCGGCCGCACGGCACATCGCGGCGGGCGCCAGCACAGCGCCGCCGAGCGCGCCTTCAATTAGGGCAGCAGTCAGGGAATGGAGGGCGGCCAGGAGAACACAGAGCGGCAGCTGTTCCCGGGCAGCGGGATCAAAATGGGGGACCGGGAGGGAGGGGTGGGGTGCTGGTTGGTGCTGGT
>PIJE02000535.1:15000-42500 GCA_002895965.2 Coryphaenoides rupestris | reverse complement strand
TATCACCATGGCAACACACCAACCCCTGCAGGCTCCTGCCAAATTGACAGTGTAAAACAGAGCGCACACACACATCGCCCATTCATCCGAGCATCACCCTCTTCCTCACCCTCCTCCTCCTCCTCCACCACCACTCTCCACTCTCCTCCTCGTCCTCCTCCTGCAACACCCCCCCCTCTCCCTCTCTCTCTCTCTCTCTCACACACACACTGCTGTAGCACAGGGACAAGGTGTCTTCTCCGACGGCAACAAATCTGTTGCTATTGTCATCGAATGCTGCGGTCGGAGAGAGAAAAAAAAACCAAGAAGCTGAGACATTATTTCAGCTTCTCCTCGTAATTTCTCTCCCTCCCCCCCCTCCTTTATCCCCAGGAGGTCTGTGTGTCAACATTTTAGGAGATACAGTGCCGGTGGTTTGGGCTGTTGATGGTGGTGGTGGTGGTGGTGGTGGTGGTGGTGTTCTCCACCTGGCAAGCCTGTCCAAGACTGAGATTATATTAATGTTTTTTTTTGATGAGGCCGAAAGTCTAAAATGATTCTCTCTCTCTCTCTCTCTCTCTCTCTCTCTCTCGCTCCATCAGGGGGGTCTGTAGGCGTTTGTCGCGATGGCTGAGGCGGCGGCGGAGTGATCACACACACACACACAGAGTGCTAGTTTATCACTTTCACTCCGAGCGACACTCCGACTACTCGTCCGTTCGCGGGAAAACTCTCTCTCTTCCCCTGCTTCCCTCCCCTGCAGGCTTTCTGTTTATTTCGACCGTCGTCGTGCGGAATTGTGTCGGAATTGAGGCGACGACGACACGACAATAATCCGGATCGTCCGTCGTTACGCAGCCACCGACCTGCGTCTTAAACAACGGACAACTGATGGAAGTGATGGATGCTTTTGGGTTGTAATTATCATCACTATTATCATTATCATCATTATCATTATCATTAGCTTTGAATTGCATACACTTCAAATTATCAGTTCCACTAAAAAAATTTAAATCAATTTTTTTATAATTTTTTCAAAATGTCAATTTTTTCAAATTTTTCTAATGATTTGATTGAGTTCTGTGAAATCACAAACTGCTTGTCGTCGTCTCCTACACTTCACTCCTACACTCCACTCCTACACTCCTACACTACACTCCTACACTACACTCCTACACTCCTACACTACACTCCTTCACTCCTTCACTCCTACACTCCTACACTACACTCCTTCACTCCTACACTACACTCCTACACCGCCAAACGATCCACTGAGAGGATGGATTTGACAGCTAATCACTCAGTCAATACAATCACAGAAAATATCTGAGTCTGTCCAGTATTCCCCCCAGTCCACGGTTGGGAGGGAATTCAGTTTCAATTTGAAATATCCCCCCCCCCCCCCCGATGACATATTAGCTGTCAGGATTATTTACTTGTTGTTATTATTTTATCTTATGTGTTATTCTAAAGTCATTACTTTCGCGTCTTGTTCTCCCTTGCTAGCCACTTTGTCTTGCGCCGTTTTGCGCGGTAAATATAAATACGATATTTGATTGAAATCTCGCCGCGGTTTTTTTTTTTGGTCGCGTTTCTCCCGGTCCAATCGCAGCGGCTGACGCGCTGGCGGGTGGAGATGATGTATGCCCGTTAATGATCCCGCCGCACTGCTAATTAGCATGTAATAAGACGCCAACTCCGGCACAGGAGGCTTGTTATTTAAGAATAAAGCTCATCTCTCATTTGAATGCATTTTTCATAAGCTGCCCTAATTAAATTTAATTTGCATTATTAATTAAACACAAAAGGTTTCCTATTTCCTCCGTATCGGAGTGTGTCTGCGCCGAGAGCGGGGGGGCTGATCGGCAGCTCTCTCGTAGCAGGTAGCTACGTGGCCTTCAGCGACTCGGCTAACGTCGTTCACGCTTGGAATCTACGTGTACGTTTTATTATTATTAATTCACAATATCTGATGTTGGATTTATTAGGTCTGTGCATCGCTATATGCTATGTGTGTGCCTGTCTGTCTGTCTGTCTGTCTGTCTGCCCGTGCCTTTTTCCAGCGATGAACACAACGGGCTGTACGTCGGGCTCCACTGCAAACCGCAGTAACCTCGGCCGTGGGTCATCCTCCAGATGAGGTCCACGACGCGAGGACGCTGCGGAGGCCGCTCTCGGTCCTGAGGTCTTGAGACCCGCGGCACAACACACACAACACACAACACACAATACACACTACACACAACACACAACACACAACACGCAAGGAGGCCAGGAGAACAAAACGAAAGCGAGACAGCCGGGCCGCGGGGCAGGATACGTCGAGGGCGGCGCTTCGGAGATACGAGAAGATCCGGAGACTCGGGGAATAGCCGCTGCAACTCTGAGGCCGCTTAATGGCATACAGCAAGTTGAAGACTAAGCAGAAAAAAAATGGAAACTTAGGGGCTTTTTCCGCTTTGCTAGCCCCACACGGGGAGGTACAAGTAAGTGAGATAAGCGGTGGAGCTGGCCGGCGAAACATTCAGCACCTGCAACCTTGATTAAATCTCTCTCTCTCTCTCTCTCTCTCTCTCTCTCTCTCTCTCTCTCTCTCTCTCTCTCTCTCTCAAACTTTTTTAATCAAGACACATTTTTACCGATTGTAAAAAACTCGCCGTGGTTTGAGTAAGAGTAATGTGAAGACTTTATTCAAAACAGCAAAGTCAAAGACGGAAGGATTTGAAATGATTCGGTGGTAATTGAAAGGTAATTCAACAGCAATCTGATCGTAAGCGGTGGCGCGGCGGTGAATTTTTGCATTATTACCCCCCCGCCCCCCCGCCCCACCCACCCCCCCCCCCAAAAAAAAAGAATGTGTGTTGTGAATCAGAACACATTTCTGTTCTGATTGATCGCGGCGTTTTTTTTTTTTGTCGTCGGCGAATCCCAGCAGAATGCGAGCGTCTCCGCGATATTAATGACGCGGTCCATCAAGCGCAGTAGTAATCCGTCGAGAGTCTCTCATGATGAGGACACGCGGCGATTAGCTGCATTCAATGGAGACACGGCCGATGCATTTCTATTATTGTTGTTGTTGTTGTTGTTGCCGTGCGACGGGAGGAACAACGAATCAAGCAGATGAGAACATATGTTTGACTGTGTTATAGTGTGTGTGTGTGTGTGTGTGTGTGGGTGGGGGGGGGGGGGGGGCGGCGTTCTGCATTCAGGCCTTTTGAATACATGGAGGGGAAAAATTGACGCACAAAGAGAACAAATTAATTAACATTGCTTAATTGAACGGAATGACGTGGAGAGAGAAAACCACGCGTACACACACACACACACACACACACACACACACACACACACACACACACACACACACACACACACACAGACAGATGCGTGTGCAAGCATGCAACACTGATGCGATGACAGACTCACACAGTCAAACAGAAACATGCACATGGATGCATACATACAGTATATATACACACACACACACACACACACACATGGGACACTGTGTTCTGTCATAGTGTGTGTGTGTGTGTGTCTCTTGTAAAGCACCGACTGTGATGAAGCGTGTGTTGATGCAAAGGTGTGCGTTTGTCTGTCGTTTGTGTTATTGATGATTTTTGCTCGCTCAACATTCAACGCATGTCGAGTGTTTCTGCGCATCCTCTCATCGTCGGGATTGGTGATGCTTTTGTGTGTATTGTTGATTGTGATTCCATCGTTCACAAGAGATTCCAGGTGAAGCTAATTTGAGGCCAATTACAGAACCTGGATCTTATTGGTCAATGCAACCACAGAAGGCGGAGCATCAGATCTATAAGATGAATCAAAGATGGCTGCTGGGCGGGGGTGGGGGGGGGGGGGGGGGCAGACACAAAGAGAAACTGGGAGCAGAAGTGACTTGAATTGCTATTTGTTGCTCCTTTTGTACCGGTGAACATACTTTTTTTGACGTCTATTTTTGTATTTGTCAATCTTTTTCGGAAAATAAGTGCCCACCGTGGCTTTTGAAGCTCTGATCACACACTTCTCAACATCATCATCATCATCATCATCATCATCATCATCATACATCCTCGCAACACATACACACGCATGCACACACACAGGCACGCACACACACACACACGCACACACACAAAAGCATGAATAGGCGTACACAGAAATGTGCGCACACACACACACACACACACACACACTACACACACACACACACACACACACACACACACACACACACACACACACACACAACACACACAGGCGGTAGATGTGAGTAGCGAGGACTGCCTTCCATTGTTTGGGGGACAAGACAGAATTAATGGCGCCCTATATGCATCCTATCAGCTGTATCATAAATCCACGCTGCTGACTCAAAAGGTCAGACCGGGAATGAGACTTTATCGGCGCACAGACCGAGCTGGCAGATCGCTCGTAGGGTTTTCCGCTGAACACGGCTCACTGCTACCACAGCCAGCCAGCGCTTAGGTCGTCGCCATTTGCTTACGTGCGAAACGTGTGTTGGACGAAAATAATTGCACGATATTTTACACCAACGCAAGTGAGGAGCGGGGGGCCGACGCCGACGCCGTCGCGAGAGGTCGGCTAACAATAGCAAAAAACAAATAATTCAAATTGCTAACCTTTTCTGATTCCTGCAGCTATAGCCGGGCCAGCGTTCTGTCCCGTCGCTTTGTAGAAATAAATATTTTTTTGACGCCACTCCGACTGATTGTTCCTCAGTTAAGATGCTACAGATTACAAGGTGTCTGGGAGAAGAGGGGGGACGAGAGAGAGAGAGCGAGAGAGAGAGAAGGAAGACGAGGACAGAGAGAGAGAGAGGAGAGAGGGAGGAGAGGAGATGGGGACGGAGACGGGAGGAGGAAGAGAGAGAGAAGAGAGGAGAGGAGAGAGAGACGAGAGGAGAGAGAACGAAGAGAGAAGAGAGAGGATGGGACGACGAGAGAGAGAGAGAGAGAGAGACGAAGAGAGAGAGAGCGACGAGAGAGAGGAGAGAGAGAGAGAGAGAGAGAGAGAGAGAGAGAGAGAGGGAAGAACATTTTCTTTAACAATGATGAGCAAGAAGTGAATACACTGGAAATTGATTGCAACATCGACCGTCAGTGACAACATTGTTCGAAGAAGAAATCTGTGTTTTGTTTTTTTTTGGGAGGGGGGTGGGGGGGCGGTTTAAACGTGGAGCATTCCGGTACACTGCCGCCGTCACCTTGACAACCCGAAGACAAGGAGGCTGCGCAACGTGAGCAGAGACTCTAAGCCTACAACAACGGCCTGTCTCACTCTCTCCATAAACTCCGGGTGGCGGCGTGGCGATGACGCTACGGGGGTGACCAGGCAGTGACGGGGGCCATAGAGAGAAGGGAGTCCCGCGGCAGTGCTGTGTCACTGCCGGCCCCCGACGTCGTCAACTATCAGCGCTTGTGAACCTCCGATCGAGGCAGAAGGAGTACTGGAGTACTTCAGGTGGTGGAGGAGAAGCAACGCAGGACACTGAGAGAGACGATGGGCGATGAGGACGCTGTTGTGTCGGCGTGATGAGAGCGATAGCGGTCACAACGACGCCGCCGACGTGACGATAACGGCTACGACGGCGCCGACGAGAGCGACGGCGGCGACGCTAACGACGTAGCACGATTGGGGGATAGCGGTAATTTTGCGACGGATCGCATCACTCGCTCCTCCTATATACGCACACCGGGCGCCGTGCAATCCAGGCGCCGCGGGGGCCGCTCACCGAGCCGAAGGAAGGGTCGAAGGGCGGCCTCTCATCTCTCGCTCTCCCGGTTCCCCCGCAAGGTGAGACCCGCCGGCTGCTGGCTTTTAGCTGAAAAGACCCACGGATCACTGGGAAACATCAAGGCAGCCAGGCGGGGCGGGAGACACGGGAGCCCAGACGACCAGCCGAGGAGAGGCGTGGGTGGAGTGTGTGTGGAGGCACGCAGAGAGAGAGACAAAAGGGAAACCTGAGGAATGCTAACGACGGGTGGAAACAGGTGCTACGAGTGTTAGGGTTGTTGTCGGTCGAGGCAATCAACACAGGCGGACGCAGGCGAAATGAAAGCGGGTCAGAGGGTTCCTGAAGAGAAAACGAAGAGGGACGACGCGTGAACTAAATAGAGGGAGGAAGAAAAAAAAAAAAAGGCCTCACCAAACAGGGGCAGTTTTAAAGGGACGGCCAATTGACGCCCGAAGCCCTCGTTCAGTTCCCAGAGTCCCAGCAGTTTGTGGATTCACCATCTGCTCCTGAAAGAATGAGCAATTTCTTTTAGATTCTGCTTTTTTTTGGGTTTTTGTTGTTTTGGCTGCAGTAAGTGTTTTAAGGATAAGGACCTGTGTCACCGTGGTGGAAATCCCCCTAATTCATATCATTATTGGAGCGAAGGGGGACCTGTATGACGCTTGTGGTCAAGGTACATTTTTTTTCATTGTACAGATTTCTATTCTTGTAGTCTTCGGTGGGAGTGTGTTTTTGAGTTGCTCCAAAAGCCATTACTGTAAGCTGTTATGGCTTTCAATAAAAATAAATAAGGAGAGTTGTTTCCCAAGGTCAATCACAGCGCTTCACTCCACCTGGCCCTCGGCGAGGGCGGGTGAAACTATAAGGGGCTTTTAACAATGCTATTCCCATGATGCATTGCTTCCGCAACCTCCCTCCCATCGTTGAAAACTAGGATGGTCATAGCTCAACATTTTGGAAACATTTTGGTTTTATCTCAAATTGGTGGCCTACCTGGTTTTGTTGGGAATTTGTTTGCAGAAGTCATTATTTGCAATGATATGACAAACGTCCGGTACAGAAGTGATTAGAAATGGTAAAATTTTTGTTTATAATTAACGATGGTTCAGGTAATGTTTGGTGGAGTTATGAGGCCAGCGTAAGGATCTGGACAGAAACCAATACTGAAGGGTTACCTTCAGGAGTAGCTCAGGAGAGAGCTCAGGAGGTAAGAGCGGTTGTCTGGCAACTGCAAGGTTGCTGGTTCGATCCCTGGGCTCCGCCTAGCTAAGTGTCGTGGTGTCCCTGAGCAAGACACCACCTAACCCTACCTGCTCCTGACGTGTTGGTTGTTACCTTGCATGGTTGGCACCGCCGTCGGTGTATGAATGGGTGAATGTGAGGCAATACTGTAAAGCACTTTGGATAAAAACGTGATATAAATGCAATCCATTTTGCCTGCATAGTAAGACATTAATGGCCGCCAGAAAAGTCTAGATGGTGCTACCCCAGCTAAACGCAGCTCACTGCATTTCTTAAAGTTCACCAGCTGCTATGTTGATGACGAGCCATTTAAAAAAAAATACGCCCTCTAATGACATCACAAGTGGGAGTGCCTACCCAAGACACCTTATGGGATGAGATCCGCCTCCCAGTTTGGCAGAGTCCACCGGCTACCAGGCCGGTAGGGCGAATGTGTCGTAACATGGCGGGGCGGCGGGGGGCGGGGTCAGACACTCCTACTTGTGATGTCACTGTGGGGGGAAACACATTCCGTGTCTCCGGCAAGCGGGAGCTGCCAGTAATTTCTCTTGTGCTAATATCAGTCCAGATGTGGGCAGAGTCAGCTGTACTGCGTCGCCATCTGGCCGTCGTAATGACTTTTACGACGCACGGCGACAGCCATGATCAAGTACTTTATAACAGAGTCATGATCCCTAACTCACCGCGTCTGCTTCCCTCGGTCTGACTTGACAGTAAATATGTAAATAAATAATACATGTGTGAACAAGATGTTGTTCAGTCACTTCACTGAAAGGGAGACGTTCAACCTTTTTTGTTCCGTCGCTTGACATCGCCGTACATCACAGCGAGTGGATATCTTTAGCGTGTGCGTGTTCATTAACGTGTCGTTCCCAGGCAGACGACACGTGAGTCGAGGCCTTTCTAGTCCTACCCCGGTGGTTCTCGCGACCCTTTTGGGGGAACGTGACCCCATTTCTACAAGTCACACGATGATGGCGATCCCCACATGACTCCGCCTCCACGCGTGGTTTTGCTCTCGCGTACGTGTCGCTAAGCCGTGTGTGTGTGTTTGTGCGTAAATGAGTGCATGACTTTATCGATAGATAGATAGATCGATAGATAGATAGATAAATGGATATCTATCGAGATAGAGAGAGAGAGAGAGAGAGAGAGAAAGCGAGAGACAGCTTGTTAGACTGACAGAAATGTAAGCAGATAGATGGATGGATGGACACACAGACGGATGTTTTGGAGAGATAGATGGACAGGCCGACTGACACAGAGATGCAGAAAGATGGACAGAAATAGATGGTTAGATGGACAGATAAAGGACAGCTAGGCTGGCATGGCAGACATACAGAGATGTACAGTATATATGAATAAGGGATAGAACTCGTGCTTTATCTGAAATGTACATTTACCAAACACACACCTTCTGGCCTCGCAGTGGCGGCACATTGTGATCAGCGTCCACAACGGGATCTCATTAGTTTTTACGTAATAAGTCGACCCGAACGACACAGTTAAATCATAGGGCTACAATAACGGCGGCGCAGAATACAACAAAAAAACCAAAACATTCAATTAGGTGATGAGCGAG
Organism: Coryphaenoides rupestris; assembly: GCA_002895965.2. Classification (NCBI taxonomy): domain Eukaryota; kingdom Metazoa; phylum Chordata; class Actinopteri; order Gadiformes; family Macrouridae; genus Coryphaenoides; species Coryphaenoides rupestris. The sequence goes on along the minus strand of PIJE02000535.1, from coordinate 33,939 downwards.
ACGTCCATCCAATCACGCGGAGCACCTCGTTTATTTTAGCGGGCGAGGAGCGTCCGTCCCCGTCCGCTCTGATGAACAGCGAGCCGCCCGCGTCGCTCAGAGCTAACGCGGCGACCGGTGATCGTATTAAAGGGCTAAAAATAAAAGCGCCGCATCAAAAAGGCTCATCGGGGGGAAAGGGGAACGACGACGACGCATCCGAAGGCCGTCGACTCGGAACACAAGTCGTCCGTCTCGCAAACTGATCTCAATTCTGTTTCGTTTTCGCACTCTTTTGCCTGCGTTGACCTCCTCACCTCCTCGCCGGCGCCATCTAGTACACTTTTCGTCGTCGTCGTCGTCGTTGTTGTTGTTGCCTATACAGTACAGTACAGTACAGTACAGTACCCATACTGCCCAATTCCTCCCTTTTTCGCTCACAACTTCGTCGACCTGTTTCTCACAATGAGAGACAATTTGAATCATGCAACATTTAGTATTCTCCAGACCGTCCTCCGATCTATACAGGATACATTATACATGGGTATTAAATATTCAATAGACGGTTTATTTCCCTTTAAGTGAGTGAGCTTTTTTTTTTTTTTTTTTTCTCGCATAATACTGTCAGGTGGTCCACAAGAATCACTATTCCCCTCGTACCCGGGGTGAGGGGATTCCCAGAGGTGCATCTAATTAAAATTTTTGGAGGCCAGATGTTTTTTTTTTTCTTCTCCTCTCTCTCCCCGTTCCCCCTGATGTGCTCTGCTGGCAGCTCCCCACCTCTCCCTGCCCGTGAAGAAGCTATTTGGATTCACAATAAAGCGCCGCAAATGTTGCTTTCATTGTCAGCCAGCGTAGATTAACTCCTTTATTTGTATTTTTGTATTTAATTTTAATTTTTTTTATAAATTATGAATGTTTTGATCGAGTGCTACTTTCATTTTCCACCAGAGTATGTATTTGAAATCGCGGTGTATTTAGTTCCCCGCCTTATGACCCAACGTCGGTTGAACATTTGGCTGAGGAAGCGTGGCGGATTATTTTATTTTTTTGGTACAGCGCTGGTCCGTCTCCTACTGGGATCCGGCCACGTTGTGTCGGCTGAAGGCGGATGACAAACAACTTGTGGTGACACAATGCTCTCCGATAGTCCCGCGCTACGAATAGAGTTTGAATTCTATTGATTCCCGATGCTACCTTGGAACGTACCGGCCATTTATGTCCCACTTCTCGACAAATGGCGATTACAATTGTTGTTATTATTATAGATTATAGGTTTGCTTTTTAAAAACGTTCCTTTTTAATCCTGATGCGAAATAAAGATCTATTTGTGAAGAAAATAACAAAAATAGAAATTGTGTTTCAGAAAGATTCTCATCCACATGTTATGGACGACGGGACAATGATGATTGACTTTGGCAAAGTTTATTTTGTCTGTATATATATATATATATCGTTACTTCTACATCCCCCTGGGTTTGGAATAAGAATGAACATTTACTTTTATGAACTACGACCGTTCAAATGAAGCCGACACACAAAAGAGCACCGCACACAAAACCTGCAGGAAACGAGCCGTCTCGCTGCGGTTGTGTTCTGTGTTCTCGTTGCTTCACCGAGGCCGACTCCTAAGTGCTTCTTGAGTCCTTCAGCTATCCGTCTCGACTACGGTTTTTGTTGTCCGCCCCTAAATTTTTCTAGGCGCGCCGATATCGATTGCGAGCTTTGACTGTTCACCCACACTTATAAAACCCTCGGTATAAAAGCGTCCGTTAAAAAGACTAAAAGGCGAAATGTAATTGTAAACTGTGAATTCCCCAAAGCTAGCTTGCTTCAACATCTTAAGGGAAAAACGTAATACCTCCAGACGGTGCAAAATGTTCCGATGAGAAATACCCCCAGTATGTATTTTTACATTTTTACATTTAGGGCATTTATCAGACGCTTTAATCCAAAGCGACTTACAAAGAGTACATTTGTTGAAGGAGAGACAGCAATATATCACTGTGGTACCTGAAGATAAGAATAGAGCTGTTTTCGAGCATTCATATTTACGAGACGAATAGAACGAGTTTCATAATTGCCAAGTTGCCTGCATAAGTAGCTGGGCAGGCGTGTGATTCTAAGCATGATACAACATCTGAGAACGAACAACAATGCTAAGTGCCATTAATAAGTGTTAAGACATATAAACACGCAGGTTAGTGCTGGGGGGGGGGGGGGGGGGTTATGTCCAGCTGTCCAGGTGAACTCTGAACAGGTGGGTCTTGAGTCTCTTGTGGAAGCTGGCGAGCGACTCGGCCGTCCTGACGTGAGCCGGGAGCTCATTCCACCACTGCGGAGCCAGAACCGTGAAGAGTTGGGACTTGGAAGAGCGATGTTTGGCTGTTTTTAGTGAAGGCGGTACCAGTCGTTTGGCAGAAGGGTTGGGGTGTAGGGTCGGACTAATGTTTGGAGGTACTGTAGGTAGGGGCGGTTCCGTTGACAGCCATGAAAGTCAGTACCAGAGTCTTGAATCGAATGCGAGCGATTACCGGGAGCCAGTGGAGGTTGCGGAAGAGGGGGGTTACATGGGAGAATGTAGGTAGGTTGAACACGAGGCGTGCTGCTGCGTTCTGGATGCGTTGTAAGGGCTTGATTGTTGAGGCGGGGAGTCCAGCCAGGAGAGAGTTGCAGTAGTCGAGACGAGTGATGACGAGCGCTTGGACCAGGATCTGCGCTGCTTCACGTGTGAGGAAGGGCCGGATCTTGCGGATGTTGTGTAGAGAGCAATTCTACAAGATCGGGCCACAGAGGTAATGTTGGCGTTGCGGGACAGCCGGTCATCCAGTACCACCACGCCAAGGTTCCTTGCCGTGGGTGCAGGGGAGACTTCGATGTCCTCGATGGTGACAAGTAGGTCCGTCTGAGGGCAGTCTTTACCCGGTATGAAGAGAAGCTCGGTCTTGTCGAGGTTGAGCTTCAGGTGGTTGGCGGTCGTCCATCTGCTGATGTCGGCCAGGCATTTAGAGATGCGTGTTGCGATGTGGGTGACTGAGGGGGGGAAGGAAAGAAGCAGTTGGGTGTCATCATGGGTGCATCCCTCTCTCCCACCGCGCCGTCGACGGCACCAACGTCATTTTCCGGGAATAATGCTCGCAATTCGTTAGCGGCGGCTGCGGGTTTGTGGATCACAGCGAGAGTGACCTCACTTCCCCTTCTTCCGCAGCACGAAGAAACACAATCAGCGGCAATCAATGGTCCCTGATTGAGTCTCCACCAATGACAATTAAAGGTCCGTGTTCTCACCGCGGCCTGTAACACGCTCTATCCTCCTGCAACTCGTGTTGTAGTAATCCTGGGCCAATTGGGGTGCGCGTGTGTGTGTGTGTGTGTGTGTGTGTGTGTGTGTGTGTGTGTGTGTGTGTGTGTGTGTGTGTGTGTGTGTGTGTGTGTGTGTGTGTGTGTGTGTGTGTGTGTGTGTGTGTGTGTGTGTGTGTGTGTGTGTGTGTGTGTGTGTGTGTGTGTCTGTTTATGTGAGAACACAGGTAGAGAGAAAGCCAACGTATCCTATGTACTGTGAACTGCCACCAAATAGAGCCGTTAACACCGGTTGCCTTGTCTCAGAGGGGTCAACACTGTCCAATTGGAAGCCATTTAAATGGCTACACTTAGACCCCGCCCCCTAACCCTCAACACTGACACCTACTTAGACATCAACCCATTGGCCGAAATCAATATTAGTCAGACGATCGACGATAACGCAGTTAAAGATGACTCATTAATGTCATGATATTCATAATCATGATATAGTAATAATAATCATAATAGCAATAATAGTATCATGAGTATCATATACCTGCTGTTTTTGCTGTAAATACTGTAAATATTGTGGATATACTGATTCTGATCCTTCAAGTTGTGTTATATATTGTATTGTATTGTTCTTTTGCACATTGCGCTGAGCATTGCCACTTTTTCATTTCACTGCACTCACTGATATTATTATTCAAGGTATGAGTAATAGATAATATTATTAGATTATTATTATTATTATTATTATTAGCGCTTTGAGTGATATAATATGATTAAAATCACTTCATGCTAAGTGAGCAGCAGTAAGCTTGTGTTCTTTGCTCATGCGTTTAAGTAATTCTGTAGACAACTGTTAGACTCTTAGTATGCAGTCAATGTCATTGACTGAAAAGGACCAAGGCAGCAGAAAACTACACAAAAATCCAATGAAACAAATTAGTAATGAACAGAACAATTACACTGCCAATACTAATAATACTCATACTACTACAGTACAATGACTATTACTACTACGACTACTGTAGACTACTGTAGACTACTGAGATCCAGAAGAGGACAGATAACTGAAACGATAAACAAACTCGACCAGCCCTGCTTCGCTAAACTAGCTGGTGTGTGTGTGTGTGTGTGTGTGTGTGTGTGTGTGTGTGTGTGTGTGTGTGTGTGTGTGTGTGTGTGCGTGTGTCTATGCGCTGGTATTTGCGTGTTCACTCGCTCTCCCCATCTCCCCTCCTGCGCTGTGTTTGTGATGGTACCAGTAATGCAGTAATGGTCGCGGTAATCCTCACCAAATGCTCGCTGTGTAGCATTTGGTGAGGAAGCTAATGACTGCAGGAGACTCTCTCTCTCTCTCTCTCTCTCTCTCTCTCTCTCTCTCTCTCTCTCTCTCTCTCTCTCTCCTCTCTCTCTCTCTCTATGTACCAGTCACTCTCAGCATCCTCTACCTCCCTCTCTCCGTCTCTCGCTCTCTATCTATTCTCAATCTCTCTGGTCCTCCATACTGTATATATCTCTCTTCATCTCTCTCTCTCTCTCTCTCTCTCTCTCTCTCTCTCTCTCTCTTCTCTCTCTCTCTCTCTCTCTCTCTCACCCGCCCCCACCACCTATCCAACACAACCTCACCCCTCTGGCAAAGGTAAAAAAAAAAAAACGAAGAGCACAAGACACAAAAAACCCAGAAGAAAACAACAGAAAATGCAAACTAGCTTCTGTTTTCTTAACACTGACTGCATATCTGTAGCCTCTTTGAATATATAGAGAGAGAGAGAGAGAGAGAGAGAGAGAGAGAGAGAGACATTTATACTGCCTGCCATGGGAACAGGGAAGTCATAGATTAGCAGAGAAGAGGGATGGGGGGGGGGGGGGGGGGCGGGGAGTAGAACAGACATAAAGCATGCTAATGGCGCCAATAAACATGTACCTCGGAACATTCTGGGTTTGGTCCCCTAACGTCCTGCAGTCCACCTGCAGGCATCCTTAAAGTGTAACTCAGTTCCCATCACATGCGTGTAGTTTTGTAGTCGTCATGCCATTTGCACTGTATTGTACCGCATGTAACACGTCTCGGGATGTATAAATATGTTTTATAATGTGCTTTGCTATTTTTAACAATGCAACGCAATCATTTCAATAGGAAAAGTAAAATTTCAGACGAGATTGTGATGTGCAGCTTGCTAAAAATAGAGACTTTAGCACCTGGTATGTACTCAATGTACAGCAGAGTGCTATGAAGTTTTGAGGTGGCCGCTGCGTTACGAGGCTTTTCCGGATGGTTGCTACGGTGTTCCAAGTGGCGTTTCCATGGTCTTCTGGATGATTGCCAGGGCGTTCCGGGTTGTCCGCTGGATGTAGATGAGGTGGGTTGCCATGTGGTATTATGGATGGTTGCCAGGTGTTCGGTACGGTTTGCTCGGGTGTTATGTGTGGTTGTTTAGGGCGCTGTGGGTGGTTTATATGGTTCTATGTATGTGGTTTTCGTAGGTGTTTTAGGCGGTTGCTAGGGTGTTCCGGGTGGTTGCTATGGTATTCCGGGTGGTTACGGAGGCGGTTGCTCGGGTGTTCTAGATGGTTTGTATGGTGTTCTAGTTGCTTGTTCTGGGTGGCCGTGTTGGTGTTCTGTAAGGTTTCTAGGTGGTTGCTAGGGTGTTTGTAATGGTTGCTATGGTGTTAGGTGGTTTATACTGTGTTCCAGGTAGCGTAGGTAGGTTGCTAGCAGATTCTAGATGGTTTCTATGGTGTTCTAGATGGTTGCTAGGATGTTCTAGATGGTTTATATGGTGTTCTAGATGGTTGCTAGGGTGTCTAGATGGTTTCTATGGTGTTCTAGATGGTTGCTAGGGTGTTCTAGATGGTTTCTATGGTGTTCTAGATGGTTGCTAGGGTGTTCTAGATGGTTTCTATGGTGTTCTAGATGGTTGCTAGGATGTTCTAGGTGGTTTCTCTGGGGTTCTAGATGGTTTCTATGGGGTTCTAGATGGTTGCTAGGATGTTCTAGGTGGTTTCTCTGGGGTTCTAGGTGGTTGCTAGGTGGTTCTAGGTGGTTTATATGGTGTTCTAAATGGTTGCTAGGGTGTTCTAGATGGTTTATATGTTGTTCTAGATGGGTGCTAGGGTGTTCTAGATGGTTTATATGTTGTTCTAAATGGTTGCTAGGGTGTTCTGGATGGTTTCTCTGGGATTCTAGATGGTTGCTAGGGGGTTCTAGATAGTTGCTAGGGTGTTCTAGATGGTTTATATGTTGTTCTATGTGGTTGCTAGGGTGTTCTAGATGGTTTCTATGGTGTTCTAGATGGTTTCTATGGTGTTCTAGATGGTTGCTAGGGTGTTCTAGATGGTTTATATGTTGTTCTATGTGGTTGCTAGGGTGTTCTAGATGGTTTCTATGGTGTTCTAGATGGTTGCTATGGTGTTCTAGATGGTTGCTAGGGTGTTCTAGATGGTTTCTATGGTGTTCTAGATGGTTGCTAGGGTGTCCTAGATGGTTTCTATGGTGTTCTAGATGGTTGCTAGGGTGTTCTAGATGGTTTCTATGGTGTTCTAGATGGTTGCTAGGGTGTCCTAGATGGTTTCTATGGTGTTCTAGATGGTTGCTAGGGTGTTCTAGATGGTTTCTATGGTGTTCTAGATGGTTGCTAGGGTGTCCTAGATGGTTTCTATGGTGTTCTAGATGGTTGCTAGGGTGTTCTAGATGGTTTCTATGGTGTTCTAGATGGTTTCTATGGTGTTCTAGATGGTTGCTAGGGTGTCCTAGATGGTTTCTATGGTGTTCTAGATGGTTGCTAGGGTGTTCTAGATGGTTTCTATGGTGTTCTAGATGGTTGCTAGGGTGTCCTAGATGGTTTCTATGGTGTTCTAGATGGTTGCTAGGGTGTTCTAGATGGTTTATATGGTGTTCTAAAGTATAGGTATGTTTTTGAGGCATTGTGTGTGAATAGTTGCGTTGAGTCGAAGTCATTTTAAATGGCTGTTTAGTTCTAAACTGATTTTTTAATTTCAATGTGTACACGTGGAGACACAGACAACATTAATATCTTAATAAAAAGTATAAACATCATTGCTTAGAAATGAGCATCCATCCAAGATGAGCTCCTCATAGGCTGGGCTCTCAATATTGTGGGAGTTTGGTGACAGTTTATCGATTTTGTTGGTTTATATTTTGTACACTAACAGTTCCAGAATCCGGAGAATTCTGTGTTTGTCGGAGTTGAAAAGTTGAAAAGTGAAAACACCCGAGTATAAATAGTAGAAAAATATAAGCAGAAAAAGTATAAAAAAGCTCAGAATAATAATATTAATAATAAAAATACCGAGTATGACAGAGAAGAGGAGTCGCGCATTATAATAAGGCGCCATTTTCCGAAGCGTTTCCCCAAAATGCTGTCGTGATGCGACCGCACTAAACCACGCCGGGGATGCAGCCGCTTGTGTTTCACCCCACAGCCAGACTCGACGTGAAGGTGAACCACGTGGTCACCAGGAACAACTCTATAGTCCACAGAAAGTGTCATCTCACAACCGAACAAGAAAGCCGCCCCCTCTTCTACGCATGTCTCCTCCTCTTCCTCCTCCTCCTCCTCCTCCTCCTCCTCCTCCCGACGCGGTCAACTCACCGCAATTAATCACTCCTGTCCGCTCGTCTCGCCTGCGTGTTATTCATGTCGAATTCAACCTCCATTTCGTTGGTGTTTTTATTTTTTTATTGACGTACTTATTTTCTGCGCTTTATTGTCCATCTCAACTGAAGTGCAGCCAACTGTCTGCTGTGGCGGCGGCGGCGGCGGCGACGGCGGCGGCGGCGGTGGGGCGCCTCGAGGCAGCTTAAACAAGGGGTAAACAGGAGGCGCACGGAGGTATGACGGATCTGACAGCCGTGGGCTGAAGGTATAAGCAGGTAAATTGTACAACGTTTGTAGCTGTCAGAGAGAAACACACACACACACACACACACACACACACAGACACACACACACACACACACACACACGCGCGCGGTCCGGGAAGCCTGACGTTCGACGGCGGTTTGCAGACTTGTCCAATTTGTGGCTTTTTATCTGACGGATTATGAAACGCACGAGCGAAGCTTTCGAAGCTTCCCGCCGCTGTACTGTGAGCCGCCGCCGCCGTACTTCCACCCCATCCCCCAAAAAAAAAGTTTACCGCAAAGAATATCTTTCTCTCCGCCGAAATATCGCGCGTTGTTCATTTAGCGGCGTGGCTAAAATTGATCAAACGTTCGTTAAGAGCGCGTCTTCTTCACAAGGTAATTGCCTTTTTTTTTTTTTCTCCCCCCGCCCGTCTCTCCGAACGGAATTAATCGGTGACAACCTGAAGATTTAATGAGATTTAATGTTTTATTTCCCGCAAATAGAGGTTGTCTGAATGTATCATGTGTGAGCAGAAGAGATGTACAGGACACGTGAAGCGCTATTAGCGAGACTAAACGCCTCTTCTTGTGGAAGAAACGTCGGCCAGACTACACACTGTCAGTTGAGCGTCTACAGCGTGACGGCGACAACAACACTCGGTCTATATCTTACCCCAGCAGTGATTCGTTCCGTTCCTCCGTCTTCGCTCGTACTTCACGCATTCCAAGTGGGTATTACATAAGGTGAGTGGGAATCCAACACAATGGAGATAATTGTGCTAAATAGTCTCACAAAAGACGCAAGGATCAATGTTTTGTGGAGGCTGCTACAGACAATGTCAGTGTTATGTCACAGCCCTGGGCTTGTGTCACCGCGTCTCTCTCGGGAGAAAAGCGTTCCTGTTAATATGCAGACGAGCGTGTCGACGTCAAAACAGCCTGAGCATTAAACAGCCTGTTTATCGGCCTTGTTTCTTGCAGTCACCCAGACACGGCTTTTGCACGTTTCTTTTACTTACGAATATTAAGTCTGTGGTGTAATCAGAGGTGTCTGTTAACCTGTTGATTATGTGGGCACCTCTGTTTCACCGCGTGACTATTCGGTGCCATGCATTATTTAAATACATACGGTAAAATGTACCTTATTGTCTTGAATATTAAGCCACATAACAGCACGTAAGGCTATTTAAGCCACAATCAAGTCTCTCAAAGAAGCTACTCAGGAGGGGTGGGGGGGGAGGGGGTGGGGGGGGGGGGGAGACGTCAAGCAATGTCCGCATGTGAGCCTATTTGTTATGTAACAACATTATGGAACACTCTGTAGTGTGCAACTATTCCTATTTACACGATTGGCTTACTTTTGGACGACTTTTTGGACGTTTATTGGATTTATTGGACTATTGTATGATCTGACTGTTGTTGGACTTACAATGACACGAGACGTACACGGTTGGATTATCGGGACAACGTTGTTGGATTATCTGGAATTTTTATTAATTGGATTATTTTTGTTTTACGATAATTGATTTTTTTGGCACCCATTGCGACTATTGTATTATTGGACTCTTATCTGACTTCATATGACACGAAGACTTCCAGGGGTAAGCCTTTCAATTACAATAGGAACTCGGCTACCTAGCAAGCGGCACTCTCGCTGTACTGTACTGTACTGGCAGTGGGTCTCTTCATTTATCGTTGTACTTATATCACATGTTTTGCTGCTATTCGTCTACTAGTTACCAAATTACTATGATTATGCGAGTATAAAATATTATGTGGCAGCAACAGCAGAGTAGGCGCGATATTACTAATTGCTTCAATAGTTGTTTTAGAAGTATACTGTTTAGAAGAATACTTTTTACTGTACTTACTGGGTACTATTAACTAATTGTTTAGAGGTGTTTCGACTTTATGTTTACAAGATTACTGCAGGAGTGAATGGGGAGTAAGCATTCCAACGTATGCAATAAAGAAATCTTGAATCTTGAATTCCTAACCTTAAACCTTACATACAAGTCACACATAAATATGTTGTTACGTCATTACACGATTGGCTTACTTTTGGACGACTTGGACTATTGTATGATCTGACTGTTGTTGGACTTACAATGACACGAGACGTACACGGTTGGATTATCGGACCGTTGTTGGATTATTGGATTTTTATTATTGGATTATTTTTGTATTACGATAATTCGATTTTTTGGACGATTGGACCGTTGTATTATTGGACTCTTATTGGACTTACAATGACACGAGACTTACAGGGGTAGACCTTCAATTACAATAGGAACTCGGCTACCTAGCAAGCGGGCACTCTCGCTGTACTGTACTGTACTGTACTGCAGTGGTCTCTCATCATTTATCGTTGTACTTTATCATCACATGTTGCTGCTACTGTCTACTAGTTACCAATGACTATGTTATGCGAGTATAACAATATTACTGTGCCGCACGCGGACACTTCTACTACATTTTTGCAGCAACAGCCAGAGTAGGTGCGATATTACTAATTGTTCAAAGTTGTTTTAGAAGAATACTGTTTAGAAGAATACTTTTTACTGTACTTACTAGGTACTATTACTAATTGTTTAGAGGTGTTTCGACTTTATGTTTACAAGATTACTGCAGGAGTGAATGGGGAGTAAGCGTTCCAACGTATGCAATAAAGAAATCTTGAATCTTGAATTCCTAACCTTAAACCTTACATACAAGTCACACATAAATATGTTGTTACGTTGCTCATTACAATGCGCTTACTTGTGTATTTGCACTGTAACAGGACACGCGATAAGTGTAGTAGTAAGTATAACCAAAAAGACAAAGAAAGAATAAAATATGGAAACAATATGTAATGTATTTTATGGTTTAGGTCAATAACTGCCCGTCTTTTGTCTTCGTTATACGGAAAAGCTCATCGTTTCCAGCGCACACCAAGACGTCTTGGGTTACGTTAGCAGCTCTTAATGTTATTAATATGACTCGTGGAGGCCACCGCTCCACAGCGGCGGTGCATGTGGGGGTCTTTAATATGATTGGCTCCGGGGCACCGCTGGTTTGAGTTGCAAGCCTTAATGGAAGCCCGGGAGAGGTAACCAAATGCTGGGTTCCACTTAATGAGAGACCAGGGAGGAGCGCGGCAGATCACACACACACACACACACACAACTACAACGCTAGGAAGAAGAAGAAGAAGAAGAAGAAGAAGAAGAAAAAACTCGGTGTCCTTCCCTCTTTCTTTAAAATGCCGGGGATGATTGGACACTGCGTTTTCTCCAGAGCACACATTGCTCAAGGGCACCACCCGCCCCGCCCCGCCCCCCTGCACCCAAGCACCCAACCACCCACCACCCCCAGCTCCTCTGGGTTTGAGTCATTGCTTCTGGTCCATTTCTTGCCTTACACACTTAGAGCGATGCTATCTGGTGTCATTTAGGGCACGGGGGGGGGGGGGGGCACCGATAGGGCATTCTATTCAACTATATAGTGTCTAGATCCACACTGTATCCAGCTGCATTATTCAACTGTTGTCATGGATAAAGTGTCTCGTCTTTAATTCAATGTGTGCGCAGTTAAAAGCCTATATGTATTATTTTTGTTGTTGTTGTTGTTGTTGTTTGTTTCTTTGGGGGGGGGGCGGGGGGCGGGGGGGGGGGAAATCGATGACCTTTTCTCTTTTTTGACGCAAGCCTGTAGATGTGTGTGTGTGTAGTGTGGTCGTGACGTCACAGAGGAGACGGGGAACACCAGCGCTCCTATTAGATCCGCCTGAGGGTGGCGCCAGATGAATTAGAACAGTGGAGACGCGCACACACGCTTTTATCCGCGTTCCGTTGTTTCCTCCATTTTTCATCGTTAAGAAATGAAATGTCAATAGACGCACACACACACACACACACACACACACACACACACACACACACACACACACGTTTAAACAGTGCATTCTGGGATCGATGAAAGAAAGAAAAAGGAAAATAAAAATGGAGCATATTGTGGATCTGTTGTCAAAGTGTTTCCTCGGCTCCTGCAGGAATGATGCTTTAAGGTGCAAACAGTCCTCGTTGGTGTTGGTCTCAGCTGAAACTGGACTAAGTGGCGAGAAGTTTAACACCGTCTTAACTCAGCCTATCGATTCTCCATCCGGACCTGCGTGTGTGTCTCTGTGTGTGTGTGTGTGTGTGTGTGTGCGTGCGTGTGTGTGTGTGTTGTGTGTGTTTATGGGCTGGCGTGCGCTCTCGTTTGTGTACGCGCGTCCGTATGTGTGTGTGTGTGTGTGTGTGTGTGGTGTGTGTGTGTGTGTGGTGGCGGTGCGTTCTGCCAGCCCACCTCCTCCCACGGACCTCTGTGTAGAGAGAGAGAGAGAGAGAGAGAGAGAGAGAGAGAGAGAGAGAGAGAGAGAGAGAGAGAGAGAGAGAGAGAGAGAGAGAGAGAGAGAGAGAGAGAGAGAGAGAGAGGAGAGAGGAGAGGAGAGAGAGGAGAGAGAGAGAGAGAGAGAGAGAGAGAGAGGGGAGAGAGAGAGGGGGGAGAGAGAGAGGGGGTAGAGAGATAGAGAGCGAGAGAGAGAGAGAGAGGGATAGACAGAGCGAGAGTGTGTGTGTGTGTGTGTGTTGGGTATGGTAGGGGAGGGGAGGGGGGAGAGGAGTACCCTAACGACGCTATCTGATCAGTCTCTCCCTCCGCAGCTCACGCTACAGATGGTTCCTTCCTCAGGTGCGGCCGGCGACACCACCGTGCGCTCCCCTCCTGCCGGGTGGGAATAATAACTATAATAATAATAATAATAATAATAATAATAGTAATAATACGGTTTAGTGACGCGCGTTTTTATGGCGCTATACCCCTAAAAAAAAAAATCTGGACAAACTTCTTCAGGGTCCGGATCTTCTAAGGATGCGTCAGGCGAGTCCTCCTCATCGCCTCATCCAGCGCCGTCCGTCGGTGCGCCAAGCGGGAGGAACGGCGACGTTATATGGAATTACGCGTCTCCAAGTCTGATGACTCCGCGCCATCCCCCGGAGAAAGAAAGAGAATAGATCGTTAATTAACATTTCGTTTCCAAACGGACAACGACAAAACCACGGCCAACCCCCCCCACCCCCACCCAACCCCAACCCCAGCCCCCCCCCCCTCTCCTCCTGCATCTCTGGACTGCCAGGCGTGGATGACGACGTGGTGGTGGTGGTGGTGGTGGTGATGCTGTGGGTATTTCTACAGTACTTTTGTTGTCCACGGATGAACTTGTTTGTGATGCTTTCCCATGGATTGAGACGCTGACGCCGAGTGAAGTTACAGTATTTCTTCATCCCCGGGGCGTTGAGAGCCACCGACGACGACACCACCGACCGACGACGACACCACCGACTGACGACGACACCACCTACCTGCATCTCTGGAGCCACCGGAGGGGACGTATACGCGTCGAAGGCGGATTTTACGCACACACACCACCAACCACCAACCACCCACCACCACCACCATCACCACCACACACAGTGAGAAGTCATCGACACGACACGGCAGGTATCCAAACTCATGATCACTAACATGACGATCTGAAAAAAAAAAAAAGTTACAGGCGTGGATGTGAATGTTGGTGATGGATGGATGGATGGATGGATGGATGGATGGATGGATCGATGGATGGATGGATGGATGGATGGATCGATGACGAATCCGATCGGGGAGAACGCAGAGACGTCGAGTCGTGTTGGAATGGGTGTGTGTGTGTGTGTGTGTGTGTGTGTGTGTGTAAATCCTGTGATGTAATGCCGTTGCTCTTACTACAAGGGACGTACAGTACAGTGCAAATAGATGGTCTCTCTCCTCTCTGTTTCCAGGCTGCATATGATAATGTTCCGATCGTGCCGCAATGTGTGTGTGAGCAGGGAGCGTCTCCATCCAGCCTGTATGAGTGCGAAACAGTCTCACCATAAGTCACCAACTCCTCTCCAAATCAACAGTTTGGCAGAGGAACGACTGTGGTCCTATAGGCGCCTTGGCCACGTCAACGTCTCCACTTTCTTGTCTAATTCCGATTGGATTCTCCCGTGTGGGGAATGTCTGCGTTTTTGCGTCACGACGCCTCGGATTGACTCCGGCGGTCGGTCGGTCAGGTCAGTCAGTCAGTCAGTTTGCAGTCTGTGGCATCGCAGCGTTTACTGTGTTGTGGTCCATCCCTATTGGGGTCATGGTTGTCGATCTCATTAAAACCAGAGATGCGAATGCAAAACCACACACAGATCTCAGGCTATCGTGTCCGGGGGGAGTGCATTACTCCCGTCTCTCCACACTGGCCACCCCGCAAAACCACCACACACGCCAGACCAGACACACACACACACACACACACACACACACACACACACACACACACACACACACACACATGTGTTTTTTATGCAGCGGGTCACTTGAAGCAGCAGTCCATACCGTGATGTGTGATTGCCTCCCTATAGAACAGAACCACCCCCCCCCCCCCCCACACAACACACACACACACACACAGGGCTTTCCAATCAGCCACAATAAGCCGCAATCAAGTCTCTTAAAGAAGCCGCTTGGGCGGGGGGGGGGCACAATAATAATAATGTCTACACTCGCACTTGTAAGTTAACCATTTTCAGAAAAGATGTAGTTAGGGGTGTGTGTGTGTGTGTGTGTGTGTGTGTGTGTGTGTGTGTGTGTGTGTGTGTGTGTGTGTGTGTGTGTGTGTGTGTTGGGATTGAGTCTGGACGTGTACTCGTGTATGTAAGTGTGTGTATGGGGGGTGTGTAAGTGTGTGTGTGTGTGTGTGTGTGTGTGTGTGTGTGTGTGTGTGTGTGTGTCCTGTGTGTTCATCAATCAATCAATCAATCATCCATCTTTCTCTGTGTCTCCCTCTCGGTCTAATATGTATTCACATGTCTACTGTCTAATTATATTAGACAGATATATGTATGTTGATATATATGTGTGTACTGTATATACTGTATCTCCCAGAAGCATTCATGAACTCAAACCATCTGTGTCACATCAGTTCCACACACGTCAGTCAAGGAGTGGTTCCACACACACACACACACACACACACACACACACACACACACACACACCGTACGTGTGTGTGTGTGTGTGTGTGTGTGTGTGTGTGTGTGTGGGAGACTGAGATATATATATATAGATATATATATAAATGTCATATATAGATATCTGCTGGTGTCTCTCTCCACCATTCATATTCACACAGATGTACGACGTTATCACCTCGCTCACGATCCTCGCGACGCAACAACCGACGAGTAACAAGGTGCTCAGCCGTCGACAGCGATTTGTCATTTCCCGTGAGTTCATCTTCTAAACTCCGACAACCGCATCCCACCCCGGTGATAAACGAGTTGACAGACTCCGGCTTTGTAAACATACTGTATATGTGTGAGATTAAGTGTTAAGACGGCGAGAGACAGATATATATGTTTACCTCGAGGGCCCCGGCGATGTTGGCTTTCACACTCGGGGGGGAAAAAAAACGCTAGCGAGCTCAGAGTGTGTAAAGTTGATCCCGTTGATGAATGTTCGATTTATTTGTGGAAACACCCTCCCACACTGACTTCCAGTGGCGGAGGAGGGAGGGCTGCTGGTTGGACGGAGTGAGGTTCAGACAGCAGCTTCTCTAACATCTGAGGATGCGGATGACTCACGGCGTTAATCTCCACGCGCTCTATTGTTCACTTTGGCGCCGGATGAGCGAAGGGAGGTTAAGGAGACCGCGTCACCGCGCTGCCCCGTCGGCCGCCGTCCGCCGATACAGAACGGAGATTTCGGCGCAACTCGGACGCCACAAACCGCAACCTACAAGCGGGGGGGTTCCACGGCCTGCGCTCTGCGAGTCATCATCACCGTAAAGACCGGCACACTTGACTTAATTCGCCGTGATGTCGTACGGAGAGGAGAGGAGAGAGGAGAGCAGCGGAGCCCCACAGAGCAAAATGTCAGGCGGTCACCGTGGCAGCCAGTCGTCGGCATCTCGTTGTCTGTTTCCATGGTTACGGGGGGGCCAGGCGCACATTTTCAATTAGCTTCGGTTTTTTTTTCGTTGTGTTTTTCTTTTTTTTTCTTCTATCAAGGTGCGCTCGCTCCTCTTCACCGCGCGGCAGCAGAGGGGCTATCGGTGACCGCGTCTCGTACGTACGTGTCGGCAAACTTTCCTTTCGCGGTGTTCAACACGATGAACACACACACACACACACACACACACACACACACACACACACACACATAGACACACACCCTTTTGGTGCACTTATGTTGTCGTCCCTTACAAATGTCACATAAACATTGATAGTGAGAGTGGAAATAATATCATTCCATCCGTTCCAAAGGGGGTAGTGTAGTGTAGTGTGTATTCACCACAGACAACATGCTCTCTATGCTCTCCATCCATCCATCCACCCATCCATCCATCCATCCATCCATCAAGCCATCCATCCATCCATCCATCCATCCATCCATCCATCCATCCATCCATCCATCCATCCATCCATCCATCCATCCATCCATCCATCCATCCATCCATCCATCTTGTGTGGTGAACGTAGGCAGCAGTGGCTCAGGCAGTAGAGCGGTCGTCTGGAAACCAGGAAGGTTGCCGGTTCAATGCCCCTTTAGCCGAGGCGTCCCTGAGCAGGACACCCGAAGCCCGAAACCGCTCCCCCCGATGAACGGTTCCCGGCCTTGCTTGGTTGTGGGTGTGTGTGTGTGAATGGCTGAACGCGAGGCGATATTGTAAAGCGCTTTTCGAAGAAAGTGCTGTATAAATGCAATCCATTTACCATTGTGCCAACGCATGTAAGAAAGGGTGTGCGGTTGAAAGTGCGTCCATATTTCATCCCTTTGTGTGTGTGTGGTGTGGTGTGGTGTGGGTGGGGAACCAGGCCCGGGGGTTGAAGTTAGCGCAACTCGAGGCGATCGCCCCCCCCCCGTTCTGGTATCGCTCCGTGCCGTCGAAATCCGCTCGGTGTTGGAAGGGAAGCACCGTGGTTTGTTGGTGGTGGAGAGACCGTGTGATCAGAGAGTTGCTTCTCCTTCCACCGAACACCGAACACATCGTCTGGTAATTAAAAAGTTATTGCGAGTTGAAATTCTGCTGAGTGTGCTTTTTTTTTTACACACGCCGCGTGTACCCTGCTGCACAAAAAAGGGCCTTGCTGCTATACGACACCATTTTTAGTATCTAATACCACCCCCCCCCACCCCCCACCCCCCCAACCAAATCATCTGCGGTGTATTCAGTGAACTAAGAAAAAACGAATTGAATGTCTTTTTTCGGAGATCGGGAGGTTAGCAACAATATCAGAAATGTGAAACTAAGTACCAGGAGGAAGAGGAGGACGGAGAGAGGAGGAGGAGGGTATAGGATCCGAACCACCACCCGTGCAATGTCCCAATCTTTGGTAGAGCCGACTTTATGAAAGCGACCTTGCTTTTTTATTGACGGCAATTTGGTAGACTGTGCAGCACAGTGGACAGACTGCGGGATACTGTGCTCCTACGGCCTCCTAGTGCCTTCTGCTGCCGTGTGCAGTGTACATCCAATAAGTAGCCTGTGGTGGTCCGCGTCCGTCCGTTCCCGTAAGCGCTAGCGTCGGGAAGAACGCATGTACCGGTCGTACCGCACTGTAAAGTAGCAACGTTTCGCCGCCCCCCCCCCGTCGACAACGAAAGCAACGCCAACAGACAACGAAACACGGAAAACAACCAACGTCGACGCGACGCGAAACCGAGCACCCTATCATAATACAAGCAACACGTGGCAACAAAAAACAACATACAACACGCAAAAACACTGCAACAGGCGGCGGCGTGCGTCCGCGCCATCGCAAATCGGCCCGGGAATTTGCGACGTTTGCGTTCCTCCGTTATTCATCGCTTTCGCTATGGGAACGCCACGGCATCGCTCAAGGAAGACACGGGCAATGAGAAAACTCCCGCCAAAAAGACGGCGTCTGATTAAAGCCGCGCCGCTGCAATATCTCCCCGCTTTCCCCGCCGACGCTCTGAGTATAATTCTTAATAAAATATACATATGTGAACATCACCCCGGCCCGGCTCTGCAGCGCCTTCGGCACAAAAATGAATCTCGGTTGAATCTCTATCCTCGTCTTCCTCCTTCCCCCTCCACCCTCCTCCTCCTCCTCCTCCTCCTCCTCCTCTTCTTCTTCCCTTCCTCCTCTTGTCTCACTGCCATAGGAACACCCCCCTCTCTCTCTCCTCTCTCTCTCTCTCTCTCTCTCAGATAAAATCAATGTGCTCCCGGTCGGATTCCGCAGGTCCCCGAGCCGGCCAGGTGTATGATAGGTCGAGGCCCCCAGATTGTATAGACAGTTAACACAGGGGGGTGGAGGCGTGGTGGTGGTGGTGGTGGTGGTGGTGGTGGTGGTGGGTGTGAGGGGGGCGGGCGGGCGGGCGGGCCGGGCGGGGATGTGGAGGCGCTGTCCGACAAAATGACAGCGTTGGAGGTTACGGTGTAGTGCTGTAGCGGGGGGGGGGGGGGGGGGCGGTGTGTGTGCTACCGCGGGGGGAGTGAGGCGGATGATACATCACAGTGGTTTGCAGGCTCTGTACATATGCTGAGCGATGTCCACGCCGAGCCAGGCGCGTCTTTGCTGACACACTCACTTCCTGGCGGGGGCTCGTACGCACGCGCACACACACACACACGCACACGCGTACACGCACACACACAGGCGTACGCACACGTACACGCACACACACACGCACACACACACACACACACTTGGCACTCCTAATGGACCTAATAGGGT
>PIJE02000535.1:5000-10000 GCA_002895965.2 Coryphaenoides rupestris | reverse complement strand
CCAAGAGGATCCAGCATCTGGACAAAAAAGATATTAATTAGGCCTTCAGACGGAAATGAAACCCTGCGTGGCAATTGTTATCATTTTACATTTTTAAAAAGGCCTCAGTTTTTAATTCATTGTGAAAATTAAGCTCTTCACGAAGTTTGTTAATTACGGAAAATTATCGCCGTGGACATTGTTGGGCGTGTTTAATTGCTCGGTTTGTGCGTGACAATGGAAAACAACAAGAACCAGAAACAAAGTGCGGCGGTCCTCTCCCTGCGCAGTTTACAACTCGTCTCCTGGTCTTCCCTTAGAAGGTAAACAAAAGGACACAATGAAGACAGAAAGAAAGAATGAAAGGAATGGGGGAAAAAGAAAGATGGGAAGACATGTATAAAGAAAGAAGGTAGAAGATAGAAAATGGAACAAATAAAGCTAGGAAGTAAAATAAGCAATGAACGAAGGGAAGGGAGAACGAAAGCAGGAAGGAGGGAAAGAAACTCAAACACCCACAAGCTAAGCTAACCGTCGTCCTCTGTGTGTCCCCCTGCAGGTGGATCATCCCATGAGTCAGTGGACATGAATATCAAAGCCACCCTCCTCTGGACTCTCCTGGTCCTGCGCTGCGGCGCGGCGGACGGCAGCATCCTGTACCGAGTGCAGGAGGAGCAGCCCCCCAACACCCTCATCGGCAGCCTGGCGGCCGACCAGGGCCTCCCCGACTCGGGGCACCTCTACAAGCTGGAGGTGGGCTCCCCGTACCTGCGCGTGGACGGCAAGACGGGCGACATCTTCACCACCGAGGTCCCCATCGACCGGGAGGCGCTGCGCGACTGCCGGACGCTGCTGAAGGGCAAGCCCTGCTACCTGGAGTTCGAGGTGTCCGTGACGGACCTCATCCAGAACCAGAGTCCGCGGCTCATCGAGGGCCGCATCGAGGTGCAGGACATCAACGACAACACGCCGCAGTTCCTCTCCTCGGTGCTGACCATCTCGGTGCCGGAGAACACGCACATGGGCGCGCTGTTCTCCATCCCCGTGGCCACCGACAAGGACTCGGAGCGCAACGGCGTGGCGGACTACGCGCTGGCGGCCGGGCCGGACGCCACCACGCTGTTCGGCCTGCAGGTGGCGGAGGACCGCGGCGAGAAGCTGCCCCAGCTCATCGTCCTGGGCCCGCTGGACCGCGAGGCCAAGGACTCGTACGACCTGACCATCAAGGCGGTGGACGGGGGACACCCGCAGCGCTACAGCAGCGCCCTGCTGAGGGTGGTGGTCACCGACGCCAACGACAACACGCCGAAGTTCGAGAGGTCCTCGTACGAGGCGGAGGTGCAGGAGAAGAGTCCCGTGGGCCACTCGGTGCTGCAGGTGAGAGACTTCGTCTACCTGCTGGTCCCCCCCCCCCCCCTTTCCATAATCCACCCGATATCCACCCTCATCCTTTTCCACCTCCCTGCACTTTGCTAAGCTTAATTAGCTGCATAATTTATTCATGAGCAACACAATGCAGCTAATCAAATTGATATCTTCATCGCTACTACTCTGTGTATATCGTTATATTTTCTGTATATTTTTTGTATTTTCGTTTATTATGTCTTATTTTTGTTTTGTTTTTGTAATCTCTTTTTAATTATACTTTAATTACACTTAAAGTATGATATATTTTCTGCTGCAACACCCACGTTCCTGTCGAGGGTTTAGAGCGCCATCTTATCTTCCTAATGAATTGTTTAAAATCACTGATGCAAGAAAACACATTTTCAAGCCGCTTTCTGTCTCATTTGCCAGAAGAATATTGCTAAAGTTTAGTTGAAAAAGTCTTACCCCCAAATGAATGGCAGTGTAATGTGCGCAACTTGTTGACACCTCTATTGATAATCTCAGTGATGCATGCGCTGTATTGAATGTCTTGGCAGCGACGGTAACATTTCTTCTAAATCCAAGGGAGAGAGTAGAGGAGACACCTGTTGCTGAGTATTCAGCAAACAGCTTGTTAGAGAGTCTGCCAACGAAATTTAAAAACGGATCGGTTCTGGGATTTAAAATTCGGTATCGTTAGCAACGACACGCGGAGGCCAAACTACCTTATGATCGCCTCTCTCGATGTACGCGGGCCTGGCCTCGCATCCGGACATCGTAGTATTTTTTTTAGTTGGGGTTTTCAAGAGGAAATGACGATGATCTGCTCTGAATGTTAAGATTAAACATTTACCTCTTTAAAAGTGCAGTCGCGAGAAAAAACAAAAAACATTTGGAGTGAATGGAGGGAAAAAGTATGATTCTTCTATTTTTTTCTCAAAGTTTAAGTCAGCATTAAAATGCAGCCTAATGGGCCGTGATAAAAAATGGCTGCGAATAGCATGGTGCATGTGCAACTGTAGGCAATGTTATTGATCAATGTGACAGCCCATTATTTATTCATTCCTTTATTAACCGCTGATGTTGCCCGCAACCCCATTTTCCGCTAATTGTATCTCTGAATAATCGCCCCAAATTCAATCCTCTCTCACCGCAGTTATATTACTTTTTTATTGTAGGTCAAAGCAAACGACTACGACATGGGCCCTAATGGAGAAATCGAGTACACACTTCATCAGGCGTTGGATCCCGTGCCAAAAGTCCTGCGCATCGACCGCTCCACCGGGATTATCTACGTGAAAGGCCCGCTGGACCGCGAGGAGATCGAAAGCCTATCCTTCTACGTGGTGGCCAGGGACAAGGGCCCGCAGCCCAAGAGCTCCAAAGCCTTCGTCACCATCGAGGTGAGCGACCAGAACGACAACGCGCCCACCGTGGAGATCCGGGGCATCGGCCTGGTGACCCACAGCGACGGCGTGGCCAACATCTCGGAGGACATGCCCGTGGGCACGGCGGTGGCCCTGGTGCAGGTCTCGGACCGGGACAAAGGCGAGAACGCCGTGGTCACCTGCGTGGTGGCGGGCGACGTGCCCTTCCAGCTGCGCCCGGCCAGTGACTCGTCCAGCGACAACAAGCGGAAGTACTTCCTGCAGACCACCACGCCGCTCGACTACGAGAGGGTCAGGGAGTACAGGGTGGCGATCGTCGCCGTCGACTCCGGCAACCCGGCGCTCTCCAGCACGAACTCGCTGAAGGTTCAGGTGATGGACGTGAACGATAACTCCCCGATATTCTCCCCCACTCGGTTCGAGGTGGATTTTGCAGAGGAGAACCAACCGGGGGAGAGGGTTTTGAATGTTATTGCAGTGGATGCGGACAGTGGAACTAACGCAGAGCTTATCTATAGCATCGTGGCAGACTCATCCATCAAAGGCCTGTTTGAGATTGACCCAAATTCTGGGGAAGTACGAGCCAGGAGTCCTTTGGATCGAGAGCAAAGGGAGCACTATGAGTTCCGCGTCACCGCAGCAGATAAGGGGTCAACCAGTCACAAAGGAACCGCCACAGTTGTGATAAGAGTTCTCGACCGCAACGACAACGACCCCAAGTTCATGCTCAGTGGCTACAGCTTCTCTGTCTTGGAGAACATGCCGCCGCTTAGTCCCGTTGGCATGGTGACGGTCATGGACGTGGACAAAGGTGAAAACGCTCACGTTCACCTCTCGGTGGAACCCGACGGCGGGAAGTTTGTGGTTCAAAACGGCACGGGAACCATTCTCTCCAGCATCTCCTTCGACAGGGAGAAGGAGGGCAGCTACACCTTCCGCTTGAAAGCGGTGGACGGAGGAGATCCGCCGAGGTCGTCCTACGTCGGCGTGACCATCAATGTGCTCGATGAAAACGACAACGACCCCGTCGTCACCAAACCCGCCAATTTCTCCTTCCGGAGGCTCTCGCCGCTGGCCACGCCCGACAGCCACGTGGAGGTGGTGGAGGCCGAGGATCTGGACAGCGGACCCAATGCCGAGCTCAGCTTCAGCCTCACGGGAGGAAATCCCTACCAGCTTTTCCACATTTCCCCCACCAACGGGGAGATCACGCTGGCCAAGGAGCTGACCAGGAAACACGGTGGTCTGCATCGCTTGGTGGTCCAGGTCAGTGACCGCGGCAAGCCTGCGCGCCACACCACCGTGCTGGTCCACATCTACGTCAACGAGACCATCTCCAACGTCACGGTGGTGGAGTCGCTGGTGGGCCACAGCATCTACACGCCGCTGGACCGGGACATCGCCGGGGACCCCGACAACGGCTTTGCCGCCCAACGCAGCAACATCTTGTTCGGCAGCCTGGCGGGCATCGCCGGCGTGGTCATGCTGATCCTGGCGGTGGTGTTCATCCGACACCGCATCCACCGAGAGACCAAGAGCGGCTATCAGGCCGGCAAGAAGGAGTCCAAGGACCTCTACGCGCCCAACAAACAGGCGCCCAAGAACAGCAAGGGCAAGCGCGGGAAGAAAGGCAAGCCGTCCAAGTCACCCAAACCCCTTGGCGAGGAGGAGGAGGTGAGCCTGCAGAAGAGCCTCAAGTTCAACCTGGACGGCGTCAGCGACAGCCCCCGGATCCACCTGCCCCTCACCTACTCTCCGGGGAGCCCCGACATCGGCCGCCACTACCGCTCCAACTCCCCGCTGCCCTCCATCCAGCTCCAGGCGCAGTCGCCCTCCGCCTCCCAGAAGCACCAAGCGGTCCAGGACCTGCCGGCCACCAACACCTTCGTGGGGACGGGAGGCGACGACAACTCCACCGGCTCGGACCACTACTCCGACTACAGCTACAAGACGGGCCAGTCAAAGTATAACACCAAACAGGTAGATCTATATCTTGTTAAGCCCGTTTATTGCTTATTGATTTGGGAAAGTCTATGGAGGGGTTTACTGCGTGGGGAGGAATGGTGCGTTTTTCATTAATTATTTAGTAATCACAGGAAACAGGTCCAACAGATTGAGAACGCGAACACGAAATACTATACACACACACGCACACACACACACACACACACACACACACACACACACACACACATCACAATAAAAATAATACAAATACAAACTTGAATACACCAAGCAATTTTGATCCGGAGGTATTTTACAGAT
>PIJE02000534.1:289538-304958 GCA_002895965.2 Coryphaenoides rupestris | reverse complement strand
GATCCAGATCAGAACCACCATCACTGAGATGTGGCCAGTTATTTTGAAAGCCAAACATTCACAAGATGTGAAGGATGGCACTTGCTGGGATTTGATAGTGCAACCAGATTTATATATGACAGCCAATCCTCCACCTCTGCCTGATGTACGTGGGCAGTCCAGGAAGGCATAGCCAGGGGGGATGCACTGGTTTAATGCTGAGTATTCATTTGGCTGATGCCAGGTTTCAGTAAGGCAAAAGAAATCCAGGTGATTGTCAGTGGAGATTTCACACAATACAAGAGACTTATTGTTTACAGATCTGGTGTTTTGAAGGCCAAATTTCAGTTCATGATTCCCTTGTTGGGGGCAGAGGGGGTGTTTGTTGAGAGGGCGGAGATTGCTATCAATCCTAGGAGCGGCAGTGTCCTGATGACGTAGTTGGGATGCGCCAGAGCGACTCTCAGTCCAGAGAGACGGGATGCCGGTGCTCCCAGAGTAAACACATTTGCGACGAGAACTTCTGTGGCTGTAGCGTGGACGAGGGGGGGGGGGCCAAACATCCAGGAAAGCTGCAGCGGTTGCGAGTGAGCAGTCTTAATGCCATGTCGGTCTGCTGCCGAAGACCAGACGCACCCGGCACCGGGAGCGAGTTGTTGTTGGGCTAACGTTAGCCCGCCGGCTCTGTCGGAGGCGAAACCAGCGATGTCGCGGCACTCGGCGGGGACAGGAGAATCCAGTAATCCAGTAATCCAGTAATCCAGAGTGTACAATGCAGATGAAGATCGCAGAAAAGTCGTTGGCTGTAGGTGGCTGACTACAGCGTAATTTGGCAGGTAAGTAATCTTCACCTGTTACAGGTGATAAGGTGTCACACTCACAGGGCTAAACAAAGCAAAAACTAAGTAACAACTGACACAGTATAGTAACAACTATACAAGCTTTCAATCGGACTAAAAACAATGAACTCAGCTAAAACTCAGTTAAAACAAGCTAGAATAAAGCTAAAATCACAGGCGGAGAAGCGGCGAACAAACGACGCTGTGTGATCGCCTGATCTGACACGGTGACCGTCGTAACCGACAAAAAGATTGTGTCGTCTGACCATCAAAATCTGAAGGGGGCTCTGTTTCTTCAGCCGAACACACAGAGAGAGAGAGAGAGAGGGTCTGGAGGCCATGACGACTGTAAATCACTGATACATAACCAAACCCTCTGGCGCAGGCAACAGGAAGGGGCGGGGCCTCATCACAGGAAGTGTGTGACCGATATACTGTATGTGAACATGTCCACCGCTCTGTCCCCAGGTGCGGCGGAGCGAGGATCTGCTACATTTTCCACGAGACGTTCGGGCGGACTCTGGAGTCGGTGGATCCGCTGGGCGGCCTGAACACCATCGACATCCTGACAGCCATCAGGAACGCTACAGTGGGTCCACACAACAACAACAACAACAACAACAACAACAACAACAACACAACACAACACTGACATCAGAGCCAAATCGAACTATACAAGCCGATATTGGGGGGGGGGCGGTGCTAGAGTATAGGAGGCCGTCCGTCAACCTGGGGAGGCGGAGAAAAAAGTGGCACACATGCAAACGAGCGAGCTGATTGCGTGCATCCCCTCCCCCTTTCCCCCCCCCCCCCCTCCATCTGACCCCGCCCCCCGGTCTGACCCCGCCCCCTCCCCCCCAGGGCCCGCGCCCCTCCCTCTTCGTGCCCGAGGTGTCCTTCGAGCTGCTGGTGAAGAAGCAGGTGAAGCGGCTGGAGGAGCCCAGCCTGCGCTGCGTGGAGCTGGTGCACGAGGAGATGCAACGGATCATCCAGCACTGCAGCAACTACAGCACGCAGGTAGGGGGCGGCGTTCTGCATCCAATTTACATTTCAACGTAAAGAGCTTTATTGAAAGTGAGTGGTAAATAAAAAGTATACTTATAAAGAACAAAATATATACAGGTAAGAAAGTCAGCTTAAAAAAAAATACATAAAAAATATAAAACATTCTGCATCCATCACTTTGTTGTTTTTATTTGTTTAGTTTCAAAGTCTAATTAAAACCCGTGCAATTATTTATATCATGTTTGTTTGGCAGAGTCTCCTAATTGGTCCATTTGGACATTTTGGACATTTCATTTGTTTTATTCACATTCTAATGTAATTTACTGTTATAAATAAACTCCTTGAATCTTGAGTCTGTTCTGTACTCATTTCTTGTTGTTTTAAGGAATGTAACTTAAGACTCACACATGGTGTGTGTGTGTGTGTGTGTGTGTGTGTGTGTGTGTGTGTGTGTGTGTGTGTGTGTGTGTGTGTGTGTGTGTGTGTGTGTGTGTGTGTGTGTGTGTGTGTGTGTGTGTGTGTAGGAGCTGCAGAGGTTCCCCAAGCTGCACGAGGCGATCGTGGAGGTGGTCACCTCCCTCCTGCGGAAACGTCTGCCCATCACCAACGAGATGGTAACCGCCTGGTCATCTACCTCCTCCTCCTCCTCTTCTTCTTCTTCTTCTTCTTCTTCTTCTCCGCCTTTTCTTCTTCTCCTCCTCCTCCACCTTTTCTTCGTCTTCTCTTCCTCCTCCTGCTCCTCCTCCTCCTCAGTTCAGATGATGGTGTTTCTTGAGCCTATGTTTGTTTTATTTACATATATAATGTCTTTTTTGTATTTAATTCATTTACATATCAATTTTTTGCTCTCAATTTTTATTGACCACAAGGTTTGAAGGTGTACACCAACAATTAAACTCAAGTCAAGTCAATAATACAGCCGACAGCTATACAACCATATCATTATGACTAAGAGAGTCATATATATGATCATACGTTTTGGTCATATACTGTATATAATATTTTTATCTTTTATAGGTCCATAATCTGGTGGCTATCGAGCTCGCCTACATCAACACCAAACACCCAGACTTCGCAGACGCCTGCGGGGTCATGAACAACAACATCGAGGTGTGTGTGTGTGTGTGTGTGTGTGTGTGTGTGTGTGTGTGTGTGTGTGTGTGTGTGTGTGTGTGTGTGTGTGTGTGTGTGTGTGTGTGTGTGTGTGTGTGTGTGTGTGTGTGTGTGTGTGTGTGTGTGTGTGTACTCTTTACATCCTCATAAAGTCTACAAACATTTTGTACTTTTGTAGTTGTGTAACGTATGAGTTGTGCTGATAAAGTTTCCACGTGTTTGTATCTGTAGGAGCAGAGGAGGAACAGAACGCGG
Source organism: Coryphaenoides rupestris (assembly GCA_002895965.2). Lineage (NCBI taxonomy): Eukaryota > Metazoa > Chordata > Actinopteri > Gadiformes > Macrouridae > Coryphaenoides > Coryphaenoides rupestris. The sequence goes on along the minus strand of PIJE02000534.1, from coordinate 301,767 downwards.
GAGATCCCCACTGCGGTGCCCAGAGACAAGGTACGACCAGAACAACTATATATACATATACTTAAAATATTCATATATATCCAGTATATATACTGTATATATTGATGTATTTTTCCCCCATGGCGATCACAGAAGCTCCGTTGAGGTGCGATGGAAGTCTGCCGTCGGCGGTGTTTGTTGTGAGATGATAATAATCTGGTTCTGCTCGTTGTTCTTGTTGTTGTGTGATCGGCACGGAGGCTCGGAGAGAGAAACGCCTCGGGTAGCTTCCCTCTGTCGAGAAATTAGTTTTCACCCAAGATCTCCCCCGTCTCTCTCTCTCTCTCTCTCTGTCTCTCTCTCTCTCTCTCTCTCTCTTCTCTCTCTCTCTGTATCTCTGTGTGTCTCTTTCGCTCTCCTGTGTCTGTCTCTCTCTCTCTGCCTCTCTCTCTCTCTCTGTCTCTCTTCTCTCTCTTCTCTCTCTCTCTGTCTCTCTCTCTCTCATTTGCCCTGTTCAATGCAAAAGGCTCTCAGCTGCCAACTTGTATTTCCTCTGTTCCTCTTTCTATTTCTTCGTCTTTCTCTGCTACTTGCTCTCTCTCTCTGTCTCTCTCTCGGTCTGTCTCTCTCTCTCCTGTGTCTGTCTCTCTGTGTCTCTGCCTCTCTCTCTCTCTCTCTCTCTCTCTCTCTCTCTCTCTCTCCTAGTCTGTGGGTCGGGGGTCGCTGGTCCCGGCATCGCTGGTCTCGGGGGACCAGGACACGGAGGTCAAGGTGGGCGCCTAGGATGTCGGCTAGCTCGGCTGGTGGGGGGAGGGGCAGGGGAGTCTGGGGGGGGCATGAAATGAATCGATCGATTGATTGATTGATTGATGAGTGGATTGCATTGATTGGAGGCCTGGGTGTAGGGAATGCTCCTCAGAGTCCTGCTCCTCCTTCTTCTTCTTCTTCTTCTTCTTGTCGTCTCGCCGTCCTGCAGCTTGTGTCGGTTTGCACTAACAACACATTTTTCGTGTGTTCCTCATTTTCCGTTTTCCTTGTGTCCCCGCCCCCCCCTCCCCCTGGACAAATAACGAACCAATTCCGCTTCCTGATTTTCTCTCTCCGCGAATCGATCTGGAGACGATCGATCTGTCCCCCACAAAAAACCCGTTTGTACCGTTTGGGCTGCAGGGTCTTCTCGTCATACGCCGGGGGGAGACGCGAGTATCGACCGCCGATCCACGCTCTCTAACCCCGAACAATACACTAGCAGTGTACTTCTGTTCATCCTCTTCCCTTCCCTTGCCGTGGGTCTCTCTCTCTCTCTCTCTTCTCTCGTTACTCGCTTGGGTGTTTGTTTAATGCTGCTGCCTCACCCACCCTCCCCACCTGTCCCTCCGTCATCTCCCTCCCTCCCTCCCTCCTCTCACATCATTAGTGTAAAAGACTTGTTGCTCCTCCACCCCCCCCCCCCCCCAGATGATGGAGCAGGACGGTACGGGGAGCTGGAGGGGCATGCTGAAGAAGGGGGAGGAAGGCGGGGGCCCAGGCTCGGGGCCCGGGAGTCCGCCTGAAGGGGCCGTCACACCTCGCTGGACGTTGGTTGAGAGCCGCTGTGCTACCTTCTTTTTCTTCCTTCTTTCCTTCTTCTCGTGTTTAATGTGAGCTGCTGACGACCGACCTGTACCCCTGTCTTCCTCCTCCTCCTCAGCCGCGTTGCTGGCTTGAGGAAGCTGCGTCGCGGGAACAGCCGAGACTGTGAGGTCATCGAGCGGGCTCTAAGTCTTACTTCCTCATTCTGTGCGCAAAGAACATTCAGGACAGGTGGGTGCGTCACTCCTTTATTTAAGAAGGAGTGCCGAAGCCTCCCTCTCGGTCGTCCACAAGAGCTCCTTTTCCCGTGCAGACACCACTAACCTACCCTCCTGACGCTGGTTGTTACTTTGTGGCCCACTGCAGCGTATGCCCCTGGTGAACCACGTGAAGACAGCCTGGACGGCGGTGGGTCAGCCTGGGGGTGTGACGGTCGAGGACTGGCCGGGGCAAGAGTCGGCCGTTGAGGTCACTTCCCCCCCTATGGCCGTATAAAATATGTTTGCTTTGACAGGTTGCAGAACCAGAGTGATAGCAGAGATCAGGAGACCTCCTGTGGTGAGGGAGAGGAGGGAGGTGCTATGTAATTAGAAACAACAAGCTCTGGAGCAAGAGCCACGGAACACCACCTCAAGACTCCTTCTTGTATGCGACTCGAACCTGAGTCTCCAGGGTGCCAACTCTGAGCAGACCACAACACCACCAGACACCTATTCTTTAGCATGATCTCCAGGCTTATTTAACTTCGCCGTTCACGGGACTGAGACATAAGAGAAGGCTTTCCATGGGATTTGAACCCAGGACCGCTGAGCTGAAGATAAAAACTCTGTCCGCTGTGCCACCGAGACACCGCCTTGGTCATGGTCTCCGGGCGTATTTAACTTTACCGTTCACGGGACTTAGACATAAGAGAAGGCTTTCCATGGGATTTGAACCCAGGACTGTAGAGCTGAAGGTATGAGCTCTCTCCGCTGTGCCACCGAGACACCACGCTATGAAATGGTCGGCGGTGGCATTTGACATTACACTTAAGCTGCATTGTTAAGTTGGAAAAGGATGAGACTTCCATCGTGACTTGAAACACAACGACCTTGGAAGTTGCGCTTTCTCCCTCCCCCTAAAATCTCCCACCTCCCTACCTGCTACGCCTCACATCGTCACCTCCCGTAGGAACCTGAAAACTCTCTCTCCCTCTACTCTCTCTGCAACTGTCCTCTCCTCACTACCTCCCCCCCAACAATTCTCCCTCTTGTCAGTAGAGGAAGCGTCCTCCACTCTGACTTCTTCTCTCTCCTCATCCTTCGACTCACTCTGTCCACTTATCTCCAGACCAGCACGAGCCTCTCCTCCACCTCCCTGGCTGTCACAAAATGGTGGTCAGACACAGGGAGGGGGGTAACAGAGTGCCGAAGTGGCGCAGGACCTTGTGAAGACAAGGTCAAGTTAGGTCAAATAGATTAAATCCGGACACTAAAAGAGCACTGCACACAATATGAACACTAAAGCACTGCACACAGTGCAGGAAAAATAGTTAAATGATAAGTAAAAGGAAAAGATGATCATTTATTGTCACACACGTATTCCTAATAGTATTATCTGTTCGCCGTTCCGGGTGTCCGCAGACGGCCTTTCAGATCACCCAGGACCACCCACAGGTGATCAGTAACAGGGTGGGCATTCTCGGCCTTTCCTTCGGCTGTAGGTTGACCCTGATGGTTGCTGCCTACTCCAAGGTCGTCAAAGTAAGTATACCCTCGACTTTTTTTGTTGTGGACTGCATACAGAAAAATATATAAGGAGTCACGGGCCAAACGAGAGTCAGTGTGTTGTGGGCCTGCGGGCCTGCTCCTCCCGCTGGCCTGTGGCCATCAGCTGGGCCTGGAGCTCTTTGGCCTCCTCCCGCTGCTCCTTGGCCTGGAGCTGCATGACCTGCAGCACCTGGTAACCCCTTAGGTTTCCCTCCTGCATGGCCGCCACTCGCTCCATCATCTCCCTCACCTGCTGGCCCATTTTCCCCTTCTCCAGCTCCATCTCATGGCGGAGCTGCCTTACCTGCTCTTTGGCCAGGTCGTCCTCCTCCTGGAGGGAGATGGCTTTCTCCTGGACTTGTGGGCCCACCCCGGCAGCAGCCCCCACCCTCTGCTTTTTGGCAGCCTTCTTCTGCCGGCTGGTTTTCACAGGGGGAACGCTCTCCTCGACCAAACGGTCGACCAGGGCACCCATGTCCGGACCACCCTGTACAAAAATGTTAATGTTTTATTTTTTATTTATTTATTTATTTATTTTCTATGCGTCGGCGGTGGATTTAGGTGCCCGCATTCTCCACCATATGTGGCAACCCGCTTTCATTCATAGGCCTGACGCATAGAAAACACTGATACAAGGTCTGATGAGGCTCCGTACTCGGGCCATTTATCAGCAAATCCACCCCGAGGATCACGTCAGTACTTAACACACAGACCATAAGAGTCCTCTCCGGCTCAGGACGCCTCCTCCCGGGTAGCCGTGCTCGTAGAGGACGCTCTACGGGTCGGCGCGATCCCGTGTCGGCGCGATCTCTCCGTCTCGGGGCGGACGCCGATCTCCCTCGGCGCTGTGTCGGCGCCGTGTCGGCGGTATCTCCGCGTCGCTCTGTCTCCGCGCTCCCCGGCGCTCGGCGCGAACTCTGATCCTATATGTATGTGTATGTCTGTGTATGTATATGTGTATGTACTGTATATGTGTATGTACTGTATATGTGTATGTATATGTGTATGTACTGTATATGTGTATGTATATGTGTATGTACTGTATATGTGTATGTATATGTGTATGTACTGTATATGTGTATGTCTATGTGTATGTACTGTATATGTGTATGTATATGTGTATGTACTGTATGTGTATGTATATGTGTATGTACTGTATATGTGTATGTATATGTGGTATGTACTGTAATATGTGATGTATGTATAGGTGTATGTACTGTATATGTATGTGTATGTACTGTATATGTATATGTGTATGTACTGTATTGTGTATGTGTATGTCTGTCTATGTGTATGTGTATGTTGCTATGATGTATGTACTGTATATGTGTATGTGTATGTACTGTATATGTGTATGTGTATGTATATGTGTATGTACTGTATATGTGTATGTACTGTATATGTGTATGTATATGTATATGTACTGTATATGTGTATGTGTATGTGTATGTACTGTATATGTGTATGTACTGTATATGTGTATGTGTATGTATATGTGTATGTACTGTATATGTGTATGTATACGTCTGTCTATGTGTATGTATATGTCTATGTATATATGTCTGTCTATGTCTGTATGTGTATGTATATGTGTCACATCCTGACTCGTGTGGATGCGACAAAGAGAGGAAGCCACCACACAGTTTTAAGTTGAAAAACAATAATTAATTTATTTTACAATAATTAAGCAAACAAATGTACAAAAAAGTGAACGATGAGGTGTGTTAGTCAGTGATCTGTGTGTGTGTGTGTGTGTGTGTGTGTGTGTTTGCAATGTTGTAAGATGAACTGAAATAAACCGGTGGCACCGCCAAACGAAACAAAACGCACCGCTGCCTGTAAGCTTCCCCCGAATGGAGAGAGAGGTGCGGCTTAAGAAGGCACCAGGTGAGACCAGCCAGGTGCTCCGAGTTGCCCTGATTGGAGCAATCAACCACAGGTCCTATTGGAACACCAAAGACAGACGAGTACACAGAAGACAAACAGTCCACAGGCCCTGAAGGAGACAGAGGGGGCTGTGACAATATGTCTGTGTATGTACAGTATATGTATATGTATATGTGTATGTGTACGTCTATGTGTATGTGTATGTGTATGTCTATGTGTATGTGTATGTGTATGTCTATGTGTATGTCTATGTGTATGTCTATGTGTAAGTGTAAGTGTATGTGTATGTCTATTCATTGATTCACTCGTATACCAAAGTCCATTTGAATTGAAAAATGTTGCTTCTCGTGTCAAATATTGATCTGCGATTAAAATGCGATAAATTTCGAGCCTCTAATTAATTAGATTAGATCATTTTTTTTTAATCAAGTCCCACCACTAATATATATATATATATTTTTTATATTATATATACCAGTGTGTATATATATATATATACACAGATATATATGTGGCAAGGCGCCAGGTGTGGATGAGATTCACCCTGAGATGCTGAAGGCTCTGGACATTGTCGGGCTGTCGTGGCTGACACGCCGAGTCAATGTAGCGTGGAGGTCGGGGACAGTACCTGTGGAATGGCAGACCGGGGTGGTGGTCCCCATTTTCAAGAAAGGGGACCGGAGGGTGTGCTCCAACTATCGGGGTATCACACTGCTCAGCCTCCCCGGGAAAGTTTATTCCAGGGTGCTGGAGAGGAGGCTCCGGCCGATTGTCGAACCTCAGCTCCAGGAGGAACAATGCGGATTCCGTCCCGGCCGTGGAACAGTGGACCAGCTCTTTACCCTCGCAGGGTTGTTGGGGGGGGGTCATGGGAGTTTGCCCATCCAGTCTACATGTGCTTTGTGGACTTGGAGAAGGCCTATGACCGTGTCCCCCGGGGAATCATGTGGGGGGTACTACGGGGAGTATGGGGTACCGGGGGCCGTTGGTACGTGCCATTCGGTCCTTGTATGAACAAAGTGCGAGCTGCGTCCGTATTCTCGGCACAAAGTCAAGCACGTTCTCAGTGGGTGTTGGACTCCGCCAAGGTTGTCCCTTGTCACCGGTTCTGTTCGTGATCTTCATGGACAGAATCTCAAGGCGCAGCCGAGGTGAGGAGAGTGTCCGGTTTGGGGACCTCAGAATTGCATCTCTGCTCTTTGCAGATGATGTGGTTCTGTTGGCTACATCAGACCGTGACCTCCAGCATGCACTGGGGCGGTTTGCAGCCGAGCGTGAAGCGGTCGGGATGAGAGTCAGCACCTCCAAGTCTGAGGCCATGGTTCTCTGCCGGAAAACGGTGGAGTGTTCCCTCCGGGTTGGGAGTGAGTTGCTGCCTCAAGCGAAGGAGTTCAAGTATCTCGGGGTCTTGTTCACGAGTGAGGGCAACATGGAGCGGGAGATGGACAGACGGATCGGTGCAGCGTCTGCAGTGATGCGGGCGCTGTACCGGTCCGTTGTGGTGAAGAGGGAGCTGAGCCTGAAGGCGAAGCTCTCGATTTACAGGTCCATCTACGTTCTTGGCCCCGGACCTGGCCCCGGATAAGCGGACGAAAATGGATGGATGGATGGATGGATGGTATATATATGAACACAAAATCACTTGTTAGTATCGCTCTCTCCGATTGGCTTAATTCGCCGCACTTGCCATGTAAGACCTCGTCGCTATGGCAACGGCAGCTGTCCACATCCAGACTGTTTTTTATTTATTGTATATTTTTTTCCAGGTCAGATTCGCCTCAAAATTTTAATATTCGAACAATGCCACTTGAACCGTCCAAAAGAAAGAATCGCACCAGGTTTATTTAATTTATTTCTTTTATTAAAATCTATTCGTCAAATCTTGTTTTAACTTAATTTCGGCACGACGTGAAGTTGATGGTGTTGTGGATTTACCAATACTTTGACATTCGTAAGAGAGTGTGTGTGTGTGTGAGACGCACACACACACACGTTCACAGCTTGGCCTGGGGGGCGGTGGCCGGGCTGGGCTGGATGCACAGGTACTGCTTCAGGAACGCCAGGGTTCTCCACCAGGAGTCCTCCTGGGCGTCTGCGTGTGCCTTGGTCTCCCCCCCCCCACAGGATTGTCACTGTAAGGTACACACACACACACACACACACACACACACACACACCACACACACACACACACACACACACACACACACACACACACACACACACACACACACACACACACACACACACACACACACACACACACAGGGTATAGTCACATGGCACATTGCGAAGCTCATCACACTCACACCTGGTGGGTGTACTACTGTATGTCCCCTTGAAGGGCTGCACCTGCGTACCTTTGTCTCCGGTCTGGTAAATCATGAACTTGCTGGCCCGGATGTGGGGCGTGAATGGAGGCTCGATCAGGTGACCCGCGCCCCGGTACGTCAACGTGGTCAGCAAGGTGTTGGTTGCCGGCGAGAGACATCATCTTGGCGATCTGGAAAGAGTTCAGGAATGGCTTTGAATATCTTAGATAAATGGTACATGGATTGCATTGATATCGTTGCTTTTATCCAAAGTGCTTTACCAGTATTGCCTCACGTTCACCCATTCATACACCGACGGCGGTGTCAACCAAGCAAGGTAACAACCAACACGTCAGGAGCAGGTAGGGTTAGGTGGTGTCTTGCTCAGGGACACCTCCACACTTAGCTAGGAGGAGCAGGTAGGGTTAGGTGGTGTCTTGCTCAGGGACACCTCCATACTTAACTAGGAGGAGCAGGTAGGGTTAGGTGGTGGTCTTGCTCAGGGACACCTCCACACTTAGCTAGGAGGAGCAGGTAGGGTTAGGTGGTGTCTTGCTCAGGACACCTCCACACTTAGCTAGGAGGAGGAGCAGGTAGGGTTAGGTGGTGTCTTGCTCCGGGACACCTCCACACTTAGCTAGGAGGAGCAGGTAGGGTTAGGTGGTGTCTTGCTCAGGGACACCTCCACACTTAGCTAGGAGGAGGAGCAGGTAGGGTTAGGTGGTGTCTTTCTCAGGGACACCTCCACACTTAGCTAGGAGGAGCAGGTAGGGTTAGGTGGTGTCTTGCTCAGGGACACCTCCACACTTAGCTAGGAGGAGCAGGTAGGGTTAGGTGGTGTCTTGCTCAGGGACACCTCCACACTTAGCTAGGAGGAGCAGGTAGGGTTAGGTGGTGTCTTGCTCAGGGACACCTCCACACTTAGCCAGGGCCGCATTAAGAATTCAGAGGCCCCTGGGCCAGACTCTTGTGGTTGTGGAGGCCCCCACACACATACACGTGCACGCACGCATGCACGCAATACACTACTAGCATACGATTTGTTGGAAACTCCTGTACTTGTGCAGGATTTACACTGACAGGCTACAGCATACAACGTTCAGGACAATATCAACACCTGTAGATAGCTTCATACAGGATTTACAGTGGCAGGCCAAAGCAATCGAACTATAGGTGTGAAAGCGTCTGCTTTCACACATACAGCATTTAGTGCGCACTAAACGAGTTTGGTCCCTTGATTCGGTACATTTGCGTTGGTGTGAATGCAACCACCGCACTTTGGTGCGCACCAAATCAGCCGTCCGAGACCTCCCTGAAGAGGTGGTCTCGATCCGCTCCATCAGCCGTCCGAGACCTCCCTGAAGAGGTGGTCTCGATCCGCTCCATCAGCCGTCCGAGACCTCCCTGAAGAGGTGGTCTCGATCCGCTCCATCAGCCGGCCGAGACCTCCCTGAAGAGGTGGTCTCGATCCGCTCCATCAGCCGTCCGAGACCTCCCTGAAGAGGTGGTCTCGATCCGCTCCATCAGCCGTCCGAGACCTCCCTGAAGAGGTGGTCTCGATCCGCTCCAACTCCCTACATTTGGTGCGGTTCCTCTGGTGAAAGCAACCGAAAAAAATGGGTCCACAACGATCTAGTTTTGATGCATTGTGGGTGTTGTTAATCATTAATTGACTCTCCATTTCAGTAAAATATCATAGGCTACCTAATTGACAATGCGATTGACAATGCGATCATTAATAGCCGACTGTTAAATTCATTAGACTTGATTCTCCCCATTGATCATTCCCAAAACATTGTCATAATAGCCTACTTCTTGTTTGGATAGTCTGTGTAACTGAATAACCTAATGTCAATACAGTGTAATCCGCTTATAGTGATCACGTTTGTCCGGGTCAAATTGATCACTATAAGCGGTTGATTACTATAACCGAGATTTTCTAATTTTCTTTATTTTTTATGCTGATTACCATCCAATTGACATTTGTATATATAATACATTCATACATGTATAAAGTAATGAAACGGACAGCTTTGCTATTTACTGGATTTTATTACAGCAAGTTAACTGAACAATACTGTACAGTCCGTACATTAACGTTACAGTACAGCTGTTTGAAACGCGATTCAAATAGCAAATTAAATGACAGCACTGCACTGTGTCGCTATAAATCAAATACACTACAGTAGGCTACTGGAAGCTTCGACGAGTCTCCGTGTTTCGTTCAGAGAAAGTTTCTGTTACCCGACATGGTGCGCGAGGTGCGCGCGATGTGCTCGCGATGTGCATGCAGCACGTCTTCGCGCGAGCCGCTCTAAATGACCGTAATGTATTAATTTCTCCCACATATGTTCTGTATAAAAGGACCCAAAATGATCACTATAAGCGGACTGCTTGATCGCTATAAGTGAATTATTTAAACAGTGTTTGTATAGGAACCATTCTGTCCCAGGCTCTGTGATCATATAAGCGGTTGATCACTATATCCGTGATCACTAGAAGCGGATTACACTGTAATGCAATCTGGACAACTGTGATGAGCCGTGCTGTGATGAGCATCATTGACGTGCAATTTCATAACTAGCCTATGTATTGCCAATGTGATGCGGGGCCTTCACCTCGCCCTCTCTGTTCACGTTAAAGCTTCAACGTTAAAGCTTCGTTTGGTCTATTTTGGTTCGTTTAGAAACATGCATATGTGAAACCGAACCGTACCAACGTCTGTTTGCTACATTGTAACATTGTTTTGCCTGGTGCGGACCAAAGCAATCCAACTATAGGTGTGAAAGCGTCACGTTTGGCGCACTTGCGTGTTTGAGCAGCGATGTCCACGTTGTCGTGACGGGATCTCTCGTCGCTGTGACTTCTCTCTCAGCCGTGGCAACAGAACACAGAACTCATCCTAAAACTAAATCATTTATTTTTTGTATCTTTACCATGATCTTTGAAATGCGGGACATTGTTCTCTTCATGCGGGACAAACGTTCCATTTTCGGGACGACGGGTGGTCACCCTGGTTCACACACGCAAGCCTTGTGTTGCGTTCAGCTTCCGTAAAGCCAGCTGGATCTCAGGCTCAATTAGTCGTTAGTTCTTCCACCTCGGAAGGTTAATTGCAAAAACAATGAGTCCCGTAGGAGTAAAAGTAGCCATCAGAATAGCTACTCGAGTACAAAAGTATTGAGTATCGTACACCGGCAACAACAGTCAATGATGTGGATGTGATTGGAGCCACAGATGGTCTTCCTCAGGTGAAGAGGGGAACACACACACACACACGTGGATTTATGTGTGTGTGTATTTTCATGGAAACGTCATCATGACCTTTGACCGGTGGTGCGGTGGGCAGAGCGGTGCTGGTAACACTCTGCAGACCTGGGTTCGAGTCCCTGTCTGGGGAGCTGTGAGTGTGAGTGTGACACCAGCCACCACATGAGGCCTTGAGTCATCTTTCTGTGATTCAGACAGATATTTTATTTTATTGTATTTTTCTATTTATTTTATTGTATTTTTTATTTTTATTTTGAGGCTGTGTAATTTGTATTGAATATGAATATGAAGTGCCTTTTGTAATGTAATTGTTCGACACAAAAATAAAATTTATATAAAATAAACAGAAAACAGCGCCCTCTAGTGGCCACACACACACACCGCCCGCCCCCTTCCGGCTACACACACACTCCACCCGCCCTCTTCCGGCCACACACACACCGCCCGCCCTCTTCCGGCTACACACACACACTCCACCCGCCCTCTTCCGGTCACACAACACACGGCCCGCCCTTTTCCGGCTACACACACACTCCACCCGCCCTCTTCCGGCCACACACACACCGCCCGCCCCCTTCCGGCTACACACACACACACACCGCCCGCCCTCTTCCGGCTACACACACACACTCCACCCGCCCTCTTCCGGCCACACACACACAACCCGCCCCTTCCGGCTACACACACACACACACACTCCACCCGCCCTCTTCCGGTCACACAACACACGGCCCGCCCCCTAATGGCCACAACGCGTCACTGGGACGCCCAGCCTGCGGTTCTCCGGGCGGCCGCCAGGGGGCAGCAGTTCACCGGTTATCGTGTACTCTGTTGACGGGTCAAAAACGGCTCACACGCCTCCACATGAGATCTGCACTTAATACATTTTTATTAATTAAAATGTCCCAATAATAGTTTACTGAACGAGTAAAAATATAGTAATCTTGACCATATATTACTTATTTTTAGATGTATAGGCCTATTTACCATATGCATACATTGAAGACCTCCCCCCCGGCCCCCGCCCCTCCCCTTCTTGCACACATATTTGAAAAATATTCTATATATTGAATACGTAGTTGAAAACAATGTTCACAAAAAAAAGATCAAACCATTATGGCTTTGCAGCATCTCCACCAGTGAACCTGGGTTCGAGTCCCTGTCTGGGGAGCTGTGAGTGTGAGTGTGACACCAGCCACCACATGAGGCCTTGAGTCATCTTTCTGTGATTCAGACAGATATTTTATTTTATTGTATTTTTCTATTTATTTTATTGTATTTTTATTTTTATTTTGAGGCTGTGTAATTTGTATTGAATATGAATATGAAGTGCCTTTTGTAATGTAATTGTTCGACACAAAAATAAAATTAATATAAAATAAACAGAAAACAGCGCCCTCTAGTGGCCACACACACACACACCGCCCGCCCTCTTCCGGCTACACACACACTCCACCCGCC
>PIJE02000534.1:196547-288589 GCA_002895965.2 Coryphaenoides rupestris | reverse complement strand
GCCCTCTTCCGGCCACACACACACCGCCCCCTTCCGGCTACACACACACACTCCACCCGCCCTCTTCCGGTCACACAACACACGGCCCGCCCTCTTCCGGCTACACAGTGCGCGACCTCAGACACACACACGCGCACACATGACCCCTGACCTCGTTGCACTCAAACCCCCCCCCACCTCCTCTCCTCTCCCCCACAATCTTACTTGAGCCATGCATCAAAACAAAGAATACAAAACGTGTGGATTTCACTGAGCATCCAGAAGACAGAACGTTCTCTACTCAAGACAGCTGCACCGAATCGCACATCCGCAGGGGAACGCGGACGTGTCGCGCGTCGATTCTTCAGTCCAACACGTGCCTGGGGGGGGGTGAGGGTGAGGGGGATATAATATACCACCGCTACCTAACACAGATCAAAACATAAATCCATAGGTTCGGTAGCGGAACGACGACCGACGTGGAGCAGGACGGGCCGTCGACGCACGGCAGAGGCCGCTGGATAGTTTCCTCGTGTCGCAGACGGTGAACGTGCCCTTCTGCGATGTATACTCTACGATATATTCAGCTGACCTCGAGGTAGACGAGAGGGAAGGTGGAGGAGCTGGGGGGGGGGGGGGTGGGGGTCGGGGGTCAGACAGCTCAATGATAACAGTGTTAGCCAGACACTTTTAATTTCAGATTCATGGTTTTTTCCTTTTTTAAACAACGACGATGATGATGAGAAGTGGACCCGGTGATGGACTGGGTGGTCGGTATAGAGACAGTGAGAGAGGGAGAGAGCGAGAGAGGGAGGGAGAGAGACAAAGAGAGAGAGACAGAGCGAGAGCGTGGTGAGGTCTCGAGTGTGAATCCGGTGCCTCTGAGGTTTTGTCGCTCACCAGGTCAACGTGTGAATGTGTTCGCTTTGGGAGAATAAAAAATAAAACACCAAATAAAATTTAAAAAACACAAAAATAAACACAAACACGAAGACAGAAATCGAGAGAATTGCTTGTAAAATTACTTTCTTTTTTTCTCTTAAATGTGGATAATATTGTGTGTATATAGGTAGATAACGTTTGGTTGATTCAGAGAGGGGGGGGGGGCAGAACACGGTCATTACAATCAGAAGGTCTTCTCTCACTAGCGAGGTCAACAGAAAGCCAGTTAAACATGCAGTAAGGTGAAAGTATAAACAGGGGAAAATAATAATAATCATAACACAAAATGAATCATATGCTAATTCGTTTACCCCCCCGTGACTCAATAACACCGCAGCATCCGTGTTGTCCAGCGGCGACAAAATAGATTGTTTCTCATATTTAAAAAAAAAAATGAATTTCATAGTAATTTGTCTTTAAATAAAATGGCTAATTGACATTATTGCACATGTGCAAAACAGACCATAATACTAACTATCTGTAGTCGCACCCCCCCACCAGCGGAGGTCGACTCTCCTGAAGCACTGCGGATAAAAACATTCGGGGAAAAAAAACCAGACAGACAGAGGAAGAGGATGATGAAGATGGAGCTGGTTAAAAACCTGGCTGGGGATGAGAGACACCGAGAGAGAGACAGGTGATATGAGAGAGAGAGAGAGAGAGAGAGACAGGTGATGAGAGACAGGTGATGAGAGTGAGACAGAGAGGGGGGTGAACCACATTTAAACGTTGTGCTATACAGTACAGTGAACGGCTGCATAAGTGCTTTTCTTTAAGCTCAAAGAAAACAAAAATAAACCCCAAAACCAGAAAGACGGGTTTGCGTCTCGCTCTTCCTCTCTCCTCTTCTTCTTCGTTCGTTCGTTCGTGTTGAGAGTTGGAGGAGGAGGAGGGTGGGCCGCAGGGAGACCTCCAAGCCACTAGGGGGGCCGAGCTCAGTCCTTCAGAGTACAAGAAGAGGAGACGACGACGACGACGTTCGGTTTCCTTGACGACCACTGCTACATACGGAGGAGGAGCAAAACCCTGACTGGCGCGAGGAGGAGTAGGAGGGTGGGCTTCAGGGGGCAGGGCAGGGGGGCGGGGCTGTAGCTCAGTCCTTCAGAGTACAGAAGAGGAAGAGGAGACGACGATGACGACGTTCGGTTTCCTTGACGACCGCTGCTACATACGGAGGAGGAGGAGGAAAATAATAAAATACAACCGGGCTGAAGAAGAAGGAGAAGGAGGAGGAGAGGGAGGGGTTTCGTTTTTTTTTTCTTCTCTCTGCGTGGTCTTGTTTTGTACATTGTCCCGCCTCCTCGCCGCGGCCGGGCTGTTGATTGGCAGTGTCCGGGGGCCAATGGGATGGCAGAGTAAGTCAGTCTGTCTGTTTGTTTGTTTGTTTGTTTGCTTGCTTGCATTAAAAACCCAGTGATTGGCGGCCGAGGCGTGCTTGTTTGTATGTTTATTGTGGGTTCCTCCCTCCTCTTCCTCCTCCCCTCCTCACCCCCCGGGGTGAGGAGGGGAGGAGAGAGGGGAGGAGGAGGAGGAGGAGGGGGTTGGGCTGTTGTTGTTGTGGTTGTTGTGGTTGTTGTTGTTGTTGTAGTACCTCTGGACGCTCACGGTCAGACGGGCCCGTTCACGGACACCTCCGCCGGCTGCGAGGGGTCCTCCCTGTTGGGGGGGAGCGAGAGAGAGTTCAGCTCCAGGAACAGCTCAGGAGGAGACACAGGAAGGAGAGGAGAAGAGAGAGAGAGAAAAGAGAGAGAGAGGAGAGAGGAGAGAGAGGTGGCCTACTTCCTGTCGGTGTGTGCGGGGGGCAGGGCGGAACGCCGCGCCGGGGGCGTGGCCACGCCGTCCGACAAGGAGAGCTTCTCCAGAGACGGTGGACTCAACTCACTGAGGACACAGACAGACAGACAGACAGACAGACAGACAGACAGACAGACAGACAGACAAGTCAGTGAAGGCCCAGGACCCAGGACCCTCCCCCCCACCACCACTCCCACCATCACCACCCTCACCTCTTGAGGTCTGCTTTTGGCTCGCCGCCTGTTGCCGCGGTGACGGCCGCAGCAGCCGCCTTCGCCGCCGTCTTGTCGCCGTCCTCCTCGCCGTCGGAGTAGGAGCTGCCGTCCGAGGCGGAGGCGCGGGGCGACCGCGCCGCCGCTGCTGAACACATGACCGCACGACCGTTTAAGATACTACCGCAGGAAGTGCACCGTTTCAGGTCCAAAGAGTCACACACACACTCACCAGCGGTGGTGGTGGGGGCGTGGCCAGTGGGGGCGGGGCCAGGCGTTTCCTGGTTGTGTTTGGCGAGGTCGTCCGCGTCGCCGTCGACAGGAGAGCTGCACCGAGGACCAGCCTGGCTGCTGCTGCCGGACACACACAGAGCTCAGACACACACACAGAGCTCAGACACACACACAGAGCGAGCTCAGAGAGCTCAGAGAGAGAGAGCTCAGAGAGAGAGAGAGAGAGCTCAGAGAGAGAGAGAGAGAGAGAGAGAGAGAGAGAGAGAGAGAGAGAGAGAGAGAGAGAGAGAGAGAGAGAGAGAGAGAGAGAGAGAGAGAGAGAGAGAGAGAGCTCAGAGAGAAGCAGCCCTCAGTGCCACCCCTCCTCCTCCTCCTCCTCCTCCTCCTCCTCCTCCTCCTCAGCCACCGTCACATTGTTAAGCCACGCGGCTAGCTCCGCCTCCAACCCTCAGAGAGGACCTCCTCACCCGCAGAAGGGCTGGAACTGGGTGAAGTTGGCCCAGCCGCTCTCCTGTGATTCTCCTCCACCTCCTCCTCCTCCGCCTCCTCCTCTGTCGTCAGCTCCGCCCGACGTCTCCCAGCCCACCGGCGACGGAGACGTGGGCGTCGGCCCACCGGCGGCCCCGAAGCTAGCCGTCCAACTGGGTGCTACACAGACAGACAGACAAATAGAGAGACAATCAGAGAGACCGATAGACAGGCAGACAGACAGACAGACAGAAAACCATGACAACCAGGAAGTGCTTCAGCGTAGCGTCGTCGTGGTGGTTGATTGACAGCCGGAGAGCTCGTACCTGCGTCTGAGAACGCCTGCGAAGAGGACTCCTCCTCCTCTTCCTCCTCCTCCTCCTCCTCCTCCGCCGCCTCCTCCTCCTCGTCGTCGTCGTCCGAGCCCGAGCCAGAGCCAGCGTCCCGCCCCCCTCCGCCTCCCCCGTTCTCCAGGCTGCTTCTAGAGCCGCCCCCCGTGGTGCTGCTGCTGGACACCCCGAACCTGCAGACACACACACAGGGTTATACACACTATTATACACACACACACACACACACACACACACCATATTGATTTGGAGTGACTATTGGACCACGCCCAGGACAAGGCGAGGTTGTCCAGGGTGACTCCCAGCTGAATCGCGGGGTTGAGGAGGTCCCCCCGGGGCCTCCTACCTCGTCCTGGACTTTGCTTGCGTTGCGTAGTTGATCTCCTTCTCCTCCCAGATGTCCTCCTCCTCGTCGTCGTCGGGGTCGTCGAACTGGCGGATCCTCTCCTTGCAGCACGCCTCGAACGCCGCCGCGTTGGCCTGCGGAACAAATGTTTTTGTGACGCGCGCTGTGATGTCGCCGTGGCTCAAACCGCCGCCATAAAAGGGACCGCCGAGCGTTCAGAACACTTACACTGTTGTCGTCGGCGTCGAGATTGAAGTTTATTTCGGCGATTCTGTCAAACGTGGCGCTGAAGACGAGGAGAGAGAAGAGACCGAGTTTATATATATATATACGGTATAAATATATATAGAAATAGAAATATATAGACGCCGTGCTTGAGGGACTCGAGGGCTCACTTGATGTTCTCGTCGTGTTCGCTGAACTCCTCGTCGTTGAAGCCGAACTGGTCCACGAAGTTGGCGGTCATCTGCTGGATCTGGTAGTCGGAGAACGCCTGGGGACGTCACGACGGCTGCTTACTTACAAAACGACACTGCCCACCACCAAACACCACCCACAACACCACCACCACCACCACCACCACCACATTCAACCCCTGCACCACCATCGGGTCTGGGAGGGAAGCGTGTGGTGTCAGGGCCGAGCAAATATAAAATATCTTTTTAGTTAGTATCTTATCTTTAGCGATTAGTTGTGACACCCGGGTTAACGGTCTAAATTAATTACGATGCCTAATTACCAAGAAAATACGAACAATGATAAAATACGCGCATTACCTCTCCTACATTACCTTTCAACATTATGTGCAATATTCTTAATATTCTTTCTATCAGGTGCAATACGTCCCCTAACCATTATTATTATTATCACAGTATTACTCTTCAATTATGACTAATTGTTTTCGCCGTCTGAATATCTTATCTTGCTGATATATTTGTATATTTGTATATTTTGAGTGTACATTTGTAAATCTGTTAGTTTATTTGTATTATTCTGTGTATTTCTCTATTGTACTGTATTGCTATGCAACCTGCCACAAGAATTTCCTTCGGGATTAACAAAGTTCTATCTTATCTTAACTTATCTTATATATATCATTGAAACGTGCAGGGAAAGGAAAACTAGTTTTCGTCCGACGCCATACTTTAAATTCCCACACCCTCACCGAAACAGTTCAGCCCTGTGTTGCCATGGCGACGGGGGCGGTCCTACCTGCTGCAGGGACAGGTCGTTGGGGAAGGGGCTCTCCATGTCGTCGTCCTCGCTGGACGAGTGCATGTTGTGGGTGCTCACCTGCGGGGGGGGGGGGGGCGGAGCGTTGGTTACCATGGGAACGGCTCTCAGAGACACACACACACAGATGGGGGTGGTTGTTGTTGTTGTTGTTGTGTGGAGAGAGGAAGAGGAGGAGGAGAAGGCGGTCTCTCACCAGGTCGACGGTGTTCCTCCGGTTGGTCTCCCGCAGGGTCTCGTCCACGAAGCTCTCCCAGCGCCCCCTGCAGTCCTCGGGCAGCTCTGCGGGACACGGAGTACAACGCAACGCAGCCTCAGACCCACCTCCAGTCACATGACAACGCAGCCAGAGAGAGAGAGAGAGAGAGAGAGAGAGAGGGAGAGAGAGAGAGAGAGAGAGAGAGAGAGAGAGAGAGAGAGAGGGATGGAGAGAGAGAGAGAGGGACAGAGAGATGGGGAGAGAGAGAGAGAGAGAGGGAGAGAGGCAGAGAGGGAGAGAGAGAGACAGAGACAAAGACAGAGACAGACAGAGGCAGAGAAGCAGAGAGGGAGAGAGATTTGCTTCTTTAGCTACACAGCAAAGTGTTTACAAGAGTAACTTGTTGTTGTTGTTGTTGTTGTTGTTGTTGTCGTTGTTGTCCTATATCGTGTACCTTTGATGAGGTCCGCCATCTGGACCTGGACCGGCCCCTTCTCCAGGTTCTGCACCACCATGTTGGATATCCGGGTCAGGTGACCCATGTTGCCTCTCCTGGCCCCGCCCTCGGCTCTGTGATTGATGGGTGGGAGAGCCACGGGTATAAAGCAGGGTTCCCACACCTTCTTAAACAGCCAATTCAAGGACTTTTCCAGGATTTCCAGTGCCGTTTGGGTGTTTCGTGCTCTTACTGTATTTTATCGTTCTGCTCCCAGGCGTCCAGAATCCTCTGCACCAACCGGCACTTCTGAAAGAGCTGAGGACAAAGCAGAGAGAAGACTAAGACTGAGCTCCTCACCCTGTCTCTATGGCTGAGCTCCTCACCCTGTCTCTATGGCTGAGCTCCTCACCCTGTCTCTATGGCTGAGCTCCTCACCCTGTCTCTAAGGCTGAGCTCCTCACCCTATCTCTAAGACTGAGCTCCTCACATCGTCTCCAAGGCTGAGCTCCTCACCCTATCTCTAAGGCTGAGCTCCTCACCCTATCTCCAAGGCTGAGCTCCTCACCCTATCTCTAAGGCTGAGCTCCTCACCCTATCTCTAAGACTGAGCTCCTCACCCTATCTCTAAGACTGAGCTCCTCACCCTATCTCTAAGGCTGAGCTCCTCACCCTATCTCTAAGGCTGAGCCCAGCCACCCTGCGGAGGAAACTCATTTCGGCCGCTTGTATCCGCGATCTCATTCTTTCGGTCACTACACCTTCATGCCCTGTGCAGATATTCATAAGACTCTATAATATTTTCTTTGACTTTCCATGACTCAAAAGGGATCATTTTGGCATATTTGGCACCTACGTGGGCCACCAGGGTGCTGTGGAGGGAGCCCTCCGACTCGGCGGGCTCCGCGCCTCCGCCCTCCTCCGGGGCCACCCCCGGGGTCCCCGGCGTGGCCTCGTTGTGGTTCTGGAGGCCCAGGGCGGGCCGGTCCTCCTGCGATGGGTGGTTGAGCACCGACGCCACACACAGCTCCACTTGGAAGTGCAAAAAATTGTTCCAGGAGTACTTGAAGAACAGATCCTACAGGAAGGGAGGGAGAGAGAGAGACAGGAGGGGAGGGAGAGACAGGAAGAGGGGGGGAGAGAGAGAGACAGGAAGAGAGGGAGACAGGAGGAGGGAGACAGAGACAGGAAGAGAGACAGACAGGAAGAGGGAGAGAGACAGACAGGAAGAGAGAGAGACAGGAAGAGAGGGGAGAGAGAGAGACAGGAAGAGGGGGAGAGAGAGAGAGACAGGAAGGGGGAGACAGAGAGATGGTGATGATAGGCAGACAGACAGTGAAAGAGACATCCAGAGAGAGAGACACACACAGAGCCAAAGACAGAGATAGAGAGCGAGAGACAGAACGAGACAGAGAGACAGAGAGAGAGCGAGAGAGAGAGAGAGACAGAACGAGAGCCAGAGAGACAGACAGAGAGACAGACAGACAGACAGACAGACAGACAGACAGACAGACAGAGACAGAGACAGAGCTAGAGAGAGAGAGCATGTGTCTGTACCAGTAGTAGGTCCATGGAGGAGAGCCTGCAGAGCTCCAGGCAGACACTGGGGGTGCTGGTCTGCAGCAGGGCGGCCACCAGGCGAGCCACGTGCAGCCGGGCGTTGCCCAGCGGCTCCTCGAGGACGCCCACGGTCGTCAATATTGCACTTTTCTGCCCGGCGATGGCGAGGGAGGAAGTCAATGGTTATTGGACGAATTATGCCAATTATGTCAAACGATGCGTGTAAACAAAGGACCACAATGCAACAGTTTGGGGGGGAAACGGGCAGGACAAGGGCAGGGTTCCCCATTAAAACCGAAAGCTAATCGTTATTTATTGACACAAGGACATTGGGAAGCTCTTCCTGGTGCCTGATTGGCCGACGGGGGCGGAGGGGGTGTGGCCTTACCTTGGGCGGGTCCAGGAGAAGCTGGTGGAAGTCCTTTAGATGCGGCTCAATGGCATGTAAAATACTGCTGTTGACAGTGTAAGACCGTTCGTAACCCTGAGAATACAGATCCATCAGCCCCTCCAGCCTGCAGGAACCAGAACATTAAGTTACCATCTCCACCAATAGGATACTGGTTTTCTAATAGGTGACAGTGCCTGAGATTTAGATTGTTATTCTATTATTTTATGCTTTGTTACACCTGTTTTTAACGCCCGTATGACACTCATTGCACTCCCTGGAACCGTCCCTGGAAGGAGGGATCCCCCACTCTGAGTTCCTCCTCAAGGTTTCTTCCTTGTTAATTAAGGGAGTCGTTTCTTGTCCTGAGGGGGGCGCTATAGGGCTGGGGGGGGGGGGGGGGGGGGGGTTATAAATCACTTTTGGCCCCATAATAATCTGGCCTGTAAAGCCCATTGAGACTGTCTTGTGATATACAAATAAAATTGAATTGAATGGCATTCATTCATGCTTGGATTAATATATCAATGTTGAAATGTGACAGGAATATGATTTGATTGTTTGCTTTGCGCTGTCCTTCACAGCGAGTGTCACCCCGCAATACAGGGGTGTGACCTTTGATCCTTAAGTCACAAGACTATCTCTCTCTCCCCACTTTCTCCCATCTCCCTCTAAAGCGGTCAACACATGAGCTTGTAGCTTAGCCGTTGCTTTCGTGCTACGCTAGGCTGGCGGGCGGGAACACGGTAGCAGGAGAGGAGCCGCGCCGCTTTGCTTGCAAAGTCCAAGCCGTTTGTGTGTGCTGAACTTTGAGCCGCCGGGTTCGACGCGGGATTTGTGTGACTTTGTGGTGGCCTTTCTACAGCCCAACAGAATTCTTAACAAAATGGCAACAGGTTTGCAATCATCGATGACGGAGAACCTAAAGGTTAGGAAGCGTTGAACTCCTTGTGCTGGTTTGACCTACTGAAGCAAGCTCATTGCAGCAGGAAGAAGGGAGGGAGGAGGGACCCTTAGCCGCTGACCTTCGTGTGTCTTCCAGGCGATGAGGTAAGTTTAGCCACTTGAGTCCGCGTTTACGATGGCCGCGGCTCGCTCTGCCTCTGCCCTCGAACATGGACTGAAGGAGGTACCGGCCAACTCTCCTGCCTGAGGGGAGGAACAATTGGACTTTTTTCGCATCGTGGATCCTCGGTCTTAGTAGTAATAATAATAAATAATAAGATATAATAATAATCAATAGGTAATGTGTTGTGTTGGATCATAGCGACTCTGAGCACGGCGCAGCCAGGGGATCCGGCTCCGACGTTTTCCTGCATCTGATCTGGGCCTGGATCGTCGGACTCAGGCGGTATGATGGTCGCAGACAGCGTTTGGGACGCATTCGAGTTGGTTCCTCTGGAGCAAGAATGGAGGATGGTTAGCGTCGCGTGCCACCGAGGGGGTACAGGGGGATCCTAACAGTCTACCTTGACCCCTTCGTCGACGCTGCAGTTCCTGAAACTCTGAAGGCACGACCTGTCATCGTGTACGTCCGGAGTGCAGGAGTGCGCTTGACGCGGTCGCCGGTGTGATTTATGTAGGCTTTCCTCCACTCACCCTCCTCGATGCGCCGGCCCGTGTGAGATTGAGGCTCTACTGAGTCTCTGGATTCAGCTCTCTCCTCGTTCAGCCACTAGGAGAGAACAAGCAGACCAGAGACATCAGAGAGACAGAGAGACAGACAGGGAGAGAGACAGACAGAGAGAGCCAGAGAGAGAGAGACAGAGACAGAGACACAGAGACAGAGACAGAGAGAGAGAGAGAGAGAGAGAGCAAGGGAGGGAGGGAGAGGGAGAGAGAGAGAGAGAGGGAGGGTGAGAGAGAGAGCGAGTGCGAGAGCAAGCGAGAGAGAGAGAGCCGCAGAGACAGTGCTCACCACGAGGACCTCCTGTCTCAAGGGGGCGGGTTCCACACAGCTGATGAGGCGGAGCAGCAGATCCATCATGGCCGACGCGTCAATGTGCTTGAGCACCAGGCCGATGAAGCCCTCTTTCTTCCTCAGGAAGGAGATGACCTGGAAGCGGCCGTCAACATCAGCCCACCGCGGCGCTCGCGTATAAACCACACAGGTGATTGAGTGTTTGCCACCAGCCTACCTGCTCCGTTTTCCTGGCGATGAGATTACCGATGGTCTTGCTGAAGAAGCTGGCCAGCAGGGGGTTGAGGGGTGCGCTCTGCTCCAGGAAGTGGTAGAGCATCTCCAGCAGGGACTCGTCGCCGCCCAGCTTGTCGTTGATGATGGACACGTCGGCGGTGAGCAGCTCGCAGGCGATGTTGGGGAACCTGCGGGAGAGAGAGAGAGAGACGACGCCACCACAGAGAGAGAGAGAGACGGAAGATGATTGACGGCAGCGACTCTGGGCGTCTCTCTGTGAAACACCTTTGTCTTAATCCAACGCACATCGTAGCTAAACTGGAAGGGTGGCCCGTTCTAAGAGTGCATGTTCACTCACGGTGTTGTAAATTAAAGACAAACGGTATTTATTTATTAATTGACTGTCTTCTTGCAGTGTTTACATGTAAAAAGAGTTTTCAGAAGGAGGCAAAAACTGAGCCTTGAATGCAGACACTTGCACGTAAAGGACATTTTTCATCATCGTGTTCGCCGGCAAATGGAACAGGGCCTCTAATCTACTCAGATGTCTGGGAATCGAACCAGCTACCTCCTGAGCTACTGCCGCCAGCAAACCACCCAGCCAGTGTCTCCGGCCCAGACCCAGGCCCAGACCCAGGCCCACCACCCCACCAGCACTCACTTGAAGCGGCTGCGCTCCTCCAGGTGTTCTGGGGGCTGGGTGGTGATGAGGCCCACCAGCTCCTGCATGCAGTGGTCCTGGGAGAGGAAGAGCAGCAGCCGCCGGTTCTGGGCCTTGCACTCCTGCAGCACGTCGTCCTCCTCCATCAGCTCGCGCAGCGTCACGTCCTCCCGGTCCAGCAGCTGGTCGATGTGGGAGGTGGTGTGCAGGTCGAACTTCCAGAACATGGTGGCGGCGGGGGGTTGGGGAACAGCCCTGTGGCGGAGGGTGGAAAGGCCCAAGTGTGTGTGGAGGAAAGAAAAGATGTAAATAAAACGACTCAACATACTTTTGCCTTTCTACCCATCATCTGTTAGACCGATTTGAAAAGGTTTTTGTTGTAGCTACAGCTGTGGAGACGCCAATTAAGGAGCCAATTAACCCGTTAGGCTGAATGTGATTACGGTGGGCCTTGTAGCTCACAGACTCTGGCGATGCTATCCTGCCCATCTTTCCACAGTAAAAAGAGAGAGTCTATGCGTGCGTGTGTGTGTGTGTGTGCTTGCATAACAGTTATTTAATTAGCCCTTTTAGACGCTCGTCTACTGCCGTGTGGAAACAAAATGACAAAACCAGAGACACTTTGACAACGAGAATTCGCCACGAACAAAAATAACAGTTTCTGCCCCGAAATACATCGTGTTTTATGTTTTTTTTAACGGCGAGGGTGGTTAGTGCTGGAGTCGGTGTCTTGACGTACCAGTGGATGAATCGTGGGTATCGTTATTCAGACCTCCCGCGTGGGCAGGAAGGAAGCATGGGTGTGGGTGCAGGTGGCAGAGAGTGTGGCGCGGCCCGGCATTTATCAGCATGGGCCTCCGCTCAGAACTCCGGCCTCATGGGGAGATGGCACGGCCCAGGGCTCACCATAACCTGGGGGGGGGGGGAGAGAGACGTTTTCAAACTGGCAACCCGTGAGTGGGATCCCAGTAGGAGACGGAGCAAAGAATGGTCTCTCTCTCTTGCAGAGTTCCCTCTCGACAACCGTTCATCCGATCGACTTCACACTCGTGGGTGGACTGCTGAGGACCCCAGGAAGTTCAGTGTCGAGTGTGACGTGTTTTGGACGAGCGGTTCTCGAGAAAGCTCGAGTTGTTTGGGTGAGCGGTTCTGTTTCGAACGGGGCTGGGCCACATGACTCGTTTAAGATAGAAAAAAGGAAAGGAAAGTATTTTAACAACCTGCATTTTATTGACCCAGTGCGATGGCAGTACAAAGGTTTGATTTAGCACAAACCCTTCAATGCAACTATCCAAATAGAGTCGCATTGCATCGTTCAATCAAGTCAGCAAACAGTCTTGCATTGTGACGCGCTGCCGCAGGGCACACCAATCAGGAACCAACGTCTGAACCCAGCGGAAGACCGACGTGTCATTTGTGAAATCTCACATCCAGGACTTTTATCAGCCAATCAGGCGTGCCCGCCCAGGAACCTGTGTGTCGTAAAGTGCGGTGTGTGAGAGAGGCCAGTCAAGCCAAGGTCCGGAGGGATTACCACGGAGCCCTTGGGGTTTAGGAGGCTTCACGTGAAGAAGCGCGTCAACTATTTACCCTGGTTATTAGTTAACATGTGATGCTAAGCCCAAGTCATGTACTGTGATTTCACACGGAGGTGGCTTCTGTGTGGTCCGTGTGCAGCATAGCATGTCATGTTAAGGCTGAGTTTGTAGCAAACCATTGTCTCGTGTCCCCATGGAGAGTAGTGTCTCATTAGAACCCTTCCCAGTAGGTTGCTAACTGGGTGTGGCTCTGGGTGCGACTAGTAGGCTACTAATACTGCAATTAACGAGTTTGTCCGGCACCAGATACCATGAGAGGAGAGAGAGTGGCCCGTGACAGAGGCGTCTGTCCGTCTGTGGCAAATTATGCCAACTCAGATCAGACGACAGCTTTAAAATGCGGGTACTTCCTCAGACTCCGAGCCATTTAAATATCATTTCAATATCCCTCGCTAACCAACACTTGCTAGCAGATCAACTCGGGTAAGAATAACAAACATCGATACCCGACAACAGGCTGACCGGTCTTGGCTTAACTTAAACTTTGATGACCCCCCCCCCCCCCCCCCGATTGTCCAACCTCCTCAACGTCATGTGTTGTCAGCATTCATAGAAAGCTGGTTTCGTTTTATGAATGACGAAAATTGCACCCCTTACTTCACCCATGCAGGGACTTGCCCCGTGGCATTATGAGACAACCAGTCCTGACAAGTAGGAAACACAATCTCAAGCCACGTCTCTGCTTGGATCCATACACACAAGCCTACATGCAACCAAGTTGGCAACAGACACTTTTGCTAATACATTGGCTGGGAGCCGCCGGCTGTATGTGTGTGGCTGCCTCATCGAGTTCAATTTGCAAACACAGCGCTGAGTGTTATACTTCAATTCAATCTGTTAATATGAATAAGTTAGATGTTAGTGTATAGAATCAACTACCACATAACCCAAATGAAACATATTTATAGCAGCCGTTCTTATTAGTGATGTAAACACAATAACTAAGTAGCCTAGGTCGAGGTAATTTCAGTGTCCAGACGAATAAGTGACATCACTTAACTTTGCTAAAGCTTCAATACCAAGAAAAAACGCAATGTGATCACAATATTTTGAGGCGAGAGATCGAAGTGAATATCTAGTCTCACTCCGGGGCCCATGCCAGCGTTTAAAAGGAGCCTGCCGGCAGTACCTGGTATCTGCTTGTGGGGGCCAAATGGCCAATGACTTCAAAACGCCTCTATTTGGAGCCACGATGTTTATTATACCCAATATACGGTATATATATATATATATATATATATATACACATATATAAACGGTCCACAACTATCGTGGAAAGTTGCTGGACATTGTCGTCTCGCAAAACCACACGTTTGGCATAAATAAAAGTTAGTGCCGTGGTGTTTTGGTAACATGACAAGGGTTGTCATGGGGGAGGCACAAGCAGAGGCCACAAGATGTTTTGGGTGCCGAGCGCAACTGGGCAACAGTAGCTGTGCAGCACTCAGCAACATACCAATATCGCTGCATCCAGGCCTGTGTGTCTCTATGGCTTAACAGCTACGCTACGTCCAAACACGAGCGCAGGCTATGCTATGCAAACGGGTGTGACTGAACTTCCCCCTGTCGAACGCAAAGACTATAGCCCTAAAGCGGGCCTAAAATAGCATTTAGCAACGCATTGCTGCTCCACAGCGACAATAAAAACCACAAGCAAAGCTCTGAACGCTAACTGCCGTGAAACTTGCATCAGTCAATGTGCTCACCGCATCTTCCGCCTTCAGCTCCGCTATTGACCCCCGTTAGCAGCAGATTGCAAAAGGGATTACAGAAAAGACACTGATGCCATACAAGTATGACATGCAGGGGCACCTGCTGTGAGGGCAGTGGTAAAAAGGTTGTGTGTTTGTGCGTGTGTTTGTTTAGAGAGGCCAAGTCTAGAGTTTGTGTAACTGACGACATGGAAGTACGGACAAGTAGGAAATCCAAGTACTTCCTCCATTCTCAGGGAGCCCTACACAAAGCCTCCGGGGGCTTGGTAATTAGGCAAATTCAATGACGCTACTGGTTTTTGAGGGCATGCAATACTTTTTTGGTGGTCCAAGTGAATGTCTATTAAACTGTCAAAGAGCTTTTTTTCCTGGACTGCAGCAAATATACATACATATCGTGGATACAATTAGTTGCCTCTTGAAAATACATTTCGGAAACTAAGTAGAATATCCTTGACATGAACTCATGTCAAGACATGAGGACATGTCTAAAAAGCAAATTGTGTGTGTGTGTAAATAACATTTATACACACACACACACACACACAGAAGACATTGCCTACTAGCCGTACACAGCTTGCAACACGTCGATTGTGGCACATACACACCACGGTACACATATATTTCAACCCATTTCCCTTCCGATATTTTGTAATATATTGGTGAACACACACACACAGGTCCAGAAGCACAAGAAGTGTAAAGTGATCTGCTGGAGACCGTCACCCTTGGCATGCTCTGTGCACATCCCCTGGCATGCGGTGGGAGCTCACATTTCTATTTACTTCAACTCCAGATGAGCTACAGACAAACAATCAACCTAATCACACTTCTCAAAGCAAATCAATGAGTACAAATACAGTGGCAATGTGCTCTTCGGGCTCCTGTCCAAAGACCTGATGCAAGACTAACTCACCAGATAACAAAAGTTCTCCCTTGCTTAGCGAGGGCAACTTTAGCTGTTCGGTGTGTTTAAATACAAACCACATCATCCCAGGTGCTGTGATAAACACCATTTTGTAACTTCTAATAAAGTAAAAGCTTCAACTGCTAGAATGTGCTTGCAAATAATGGATGTCATATTGCAAGTATGTTTGACAGATATTGCAGATATGACTCACCATTATTGAGAATGGTCTTATTATTATTATTATTTTTGCATCACAAATTTCATGTTCACTGACGACAACATTCAAATAATAATCATGTGACAGCAGACATTTGTTGGGGTCTGCAAACAAACCAAACAAACAAACATTGCCTTGTATTGCATTGCATTGTATTGCATCTGGAGAAATAAGTGTGCAGTCCCAGGGCATCTCTGCAGCACTTCATTGATAATGCTGTTACACACTCACACATGTTCAACATTGCACTTATATTGCCATATTGGGATTTGGATCAATACATTTCCATCAATACTTCAGCCCCAGCTTAAAAGCACAGCATATGAAACACACACACACACACACACACACACACACAGACCATCATCCTCCTCCTCCTCATCCCAGGTGCTATGATGATAATATAATATAATAAACAAATGTCACACATGATCCTGAATAAAGTGAAAGTTCAGGGCTGCTCCTGCTTGACCACAGCACACTGCAGCTTAAGTTAGCTCGCTACTTAGCCTAGCTGCTAGCTTGGGAGGTGATCAAGAGTGCTAAAAACACACAATTTACACACAAGACAGACACACAAACAAATAAATACAATAAAAGGTGATGGATCACCACAACAACAACAACACACGTGGGCTAAAGCTAGTTAGGGGGCTAGTTTGGCTAAGTTATGCTAACTTTGATGATGAAGCAATAAGACTCAACTATCAAATAAAATACAATACAATTAAATTAAATAAAAGCCCCACTTGTGTAGAAGATAAAACAACACAAAGTAGAAGTGAAACTCACCGTCCAGTGGCGTGCTGCTGCTAAGTTAGCCGTTAGCTGCTAGCTGTTAGCCTGCTAGCACTGTGTGACTGTGTGTGTGTGTGTGTGTGTGTGTGTGTTTTGACTGAAGCTAAGCTAAACTATAATATATCGTGTGTGTGTATGTGTGTGTATGTGCCTGTGTGTGTGATAATAATAAGTATAAAACAACGAGGCTAAGTTTAGCTCGCAAAGCTAAAAAAAAAAAAAGCAGCAAAAAAAAACCAACTCAGAAGAAACAGAAGAAGAAATGTTGATAATCAAAATGGCCGACCTGGCGTCGGGAGCGCGCAGCGGACGCGATCTGGAGTCGGGAGCGTGCAGCGGACGCGAGAGTTTGTTTTTGTTTTTTTGTTTTTTGTGTTCAAAACCGAATCCGAGATTTAGAATTTTTGAGAGCACAGCAGTGTGTGTCTCTGTGTGTGTGTGTGTCTGTGTGTGTGCCACAATCATTTAGATATCAATAATATCTGTACAAGATATCAATCTAATATCATGTATGTCCACATTCTCCCCCAATACAGACCGGCCCTTATATCTGATCATACAATGCCAACTTCTATTTCTATACAAAATACAAAAACTATGTATTTAGACCTGCTGTCAAAAAGTAATCTACTACAGTATTAGTAAAATAAGATAAGATAAAATAGAACTTTATTAATCCCCAAGGAAATTCTTGTGCCAGGTTGCATAGCAATACAGTACAATAAAACAATAGAGAAATACACAGAATAATACAAATAAACTAACAGATTTACAAATGTACAGTCAAAATATACTAATAGTAGAGGAGTACTACTCATAGAGAGGGTTTATTTTGACCCCTGACCCCCTACTTGTAAGCATTCTTACAAGTAGCAGGGGTCAAAATAACAAGATACAAGTGTCTGCAAATATTCATTAGGGCATGCCAGCGCTATTCTATTTTATTGTTGTATTTATTGTATTGTATTGTATTGTATTGTATTGTATTATTATTATTATTATTATTATTATTATTATTAGTGACTGGAGCCACTGTGACTCGGAAATTCCGACTTTTCGACAACAACCTGGAACCCAGCGCCGCTCTAGAGGCGGGGGCGGGGCGGGGCGGGGCCTGGGCTGCGCGTCCCACAATGCACCGCGCCCGCGCGTCCCACAATGCACCGCGGCGTCTCTCTGGGCTCACCATGGACCGCGGCCGCGCGTCCCACAATGCACCGCGGCGTCTCTCTGGCATCACCATGGACCACAGCGGTGAGCGTTAGCCTCTTAGCATTAGCATGAGCATTAGCGGCTACCAGGCTACAGCTAGCGGCGCGCAGCCCGTGTTGTGTGTTTATTACGAGTCTAGTCTAATATGTGATGAAGTTACGACACGTTATTATTATTATTGTCAACGTGTGCGTCCATATTAATCTCTCTAAGTAGCATAAAGAGCTAATGATGCTAGGCTAGCTGCTTAGCTAAGGTGACGCTGGCTGCGCAATTAGCTCCAAAACGGTGTGAGAATGTGATCACATTAGTGTGAATATGATCCTATTAGTGTCTTCACTGACATTAATTATACAATAAACCTGGTCAGTTCGCACAGCTCCGTTTAGCATTGCTTAGCTGAGGCTAGGCTAGCTTGACATGCTAATACTAGTTTGGGACGTGTTGTTGTTGTTGTTGTTGACATCTGGTCCCTGGCTTAAAGTTAAACTATTTGCTGTTTTACATTTGTGTGTCTGTGTGTGTGTCTGTGTGTGTGTGTGTGTGTGTAGTTAGTTAGTTGGTTTGTTTTTATTGGGAGTCATTTCTAGCTGTCACCTAATTTACATTCAGGGCATTTGTCAGATGCTTTTATCCAAAGCTACTTACAAAGAGTACATTTGTTGAAGGAGAGGCAGCAATATATCACTGTGGTACCTGAAGATAAGAATAGAGCTGTTTTCGAGCATTCATATTTACGAGACGAATAGAACGAATAGAATAGAATAGAACGATTATTATTAATTGATTGATTGATTTGTATGCCAACCACAGACAATGACCTGCAAGGCAGCGACGGCTCGGGGAACCTGGGTGGCCACGACGTCCGGCGCATCATCCCCATCCGCCTGCTGTCCAAGCAGCCGGCAAGGAGCAAGCCGCCTCCGCCCAGGCCCCCGCGCTCCACCGCGAGGCCCCCCAAGAACCCCCCGGGGGACCAGGAGGGTAGGCCGATGCCCGCGGTCGTTCACCGTGGTCCGTCTCTATGCTCGGTCCTCTGCTAAATAAAAGTGTTGTTGTCTTCCAGAAAGCTTCGTCTTCAAGCAGCAGCAGCAGCAGCAAGAGGAGAGCTTCGACTGCGGCGCCAAGGCGGGCGACGTGTTCGGCAGCCAGAGGCGGTACCCCCAGCCGATGTTCTGGGACTACAAGGTGCGGTGGCGGGGAGACGGGCCGATTGTCTTTTTAATATTTTAAATGCATATCAATGTTATATCAAGTGGGCACGAATGTACTCACACAAAGGCACATCTCCTTACACCCGTAATATTCTGTGCTCTTGACATCCATCCGTCAATCAATCAATCAATCAATAAATTCATCAATCGTCTTCCCGCCAGCTGAATCTCCTCGGGGAAAAGGATGACATCCCCGTTCACTTCTGTGACAACTGCGGCCTTCCCATCAACCTGTACGGGCGGATGGTAGGCGCCGCCTCTGACTGCTGCACACGCATAATGTCTTCCAGAGGGTTCTGCCTGCCTATATGTAGGACCTGACCTCTGATCTTTCCGCTCACCCCCTGCCCCCCCCCCCCAGATTCCCTGTAAACACGTCTTCTGCTACGAGTGCGCTCTGCTTCACGAGAAGAAGGGGGACAAGATGTGTCCGGGGTAAGAAACCTTCTGACGTACTGTACATCAGAACTCATGGATGGTGTTCTGGTAATGCAGTCTTCTTATGAAGCCTGAATCCTTCACAGTACTTGTTGTTGTTGTTGTTGTGAGTGTGTACTGAGCAGCCCTTGTGTGCCCAGCCTCACCATGTACAGCTGCACCGACCAGGTCCAGCGCATCGAGCAGTGCCAGCGTGGCTCGCTCTACATGTGCAGCGTGGTGCAGGGCTGCAAGCGCACCTACCTGTCCCAGCGCGACCTGCAGGCGCACGTCAACCACCGGCACCTGCGCGCCTCCAAGGGGACGGGGGGCCGGCCCGACCCCCTGCACCTGCCCCCCGGCGCCGACCTCCCCGACCGCTTCCGCCTGCCCCCGCCCCACCTGGCCAAGAACCACGCCCACCTGCCCGCGCAGCTGCAGCAGCAGCAGCAGCAACACGGGGGTCACGACCCCTACGGCCCACCGCCACCGGCCTCGCACGACGCCCCGCCCCCCTCCTCCGCCCTGGGCCCGGAGACGTTCCGCATCGCCACGGTGACCACGCGCAAGCACAGCAACCTCATCACCGTGCCCATCCAGGACGACTCGTCCGGGCGGGAGCCCCTCCCCGGGGGGCCGGCCCAGGCCCCGCCCCCCCACCACCACCCGGGGGACTACCCGGCCCAGCCGCCCGTGGTCTCCCATGGCCACCACATGATGGCGCCGCAGCAGCAGCACTACGGGCCCCCGCCGCCACCGCCGCCGCCCATCAACCACCCCATGCAGCACGCGCCGCAGGGCTCGGGCACGCCCCACATGGTGTACAACCAGGCCCCGCCGCCCATGTCCTCGGCGCCGCCGCCCATCAACGCGCCGCCGGGCCACATCATGGGCCAGCTGCCGCCCTACATGAACCACCCGCCGCCGGGGCCCCCGCCGCAGCACAGCGGGCCCCCGGTCAACGCGCCGCCCCCGCCGCACCACTACAACCCCAACTCCATGCAGCCGTTCCCCGAAGACCCGCCCACCCTCAGCCCCCCCTTCAACCAGCCCGGGGGCCTGAGTCCCGGAATGTGGCCGGCCCCCCGAGGGCCTCCTCCGCCCCGCATGCAGGGCCCCCCGCCCCAGGGGCAGATGCCCGGGCCCCACCACGGGGACCAGGTGCGCTACCGGACGTATTACCAGTAACACACCCCTGGTGCGACTGGTCTCGTAATGTGATGCCCTCAGGGTTACAGGCTGTAGGACACGCTGAACATGTCATGTTAATAACACGTGGTGAATGTGAGGGGCCTGCTCAACATGCTACAGACTCGTTGTTAATGAACAAACGTGCTTGTTTTTTTATTTTATAAATGGCTTATAGGATGAGTGTGTCTGTAAATATGTCCACCAATGTCCTGCATATGTACATTGAAAAAGTGTTTGAATAAATTTTTAACGAATGGTTTTCATGTCACTTGTTTTAATATGGGAGATGCATTTGGATTGTTTTGCGTCACACACGACGCCTTTGTAATGTTCATAATCCAGGTTGTGGTTATTTTGAAGATAACTTTGTGCTGTACCAAAATGTTATTAATCAAAAGGCACCTTTTGTAAGTCACACTTTAAAGTGTAATTAGTTTCCATTAAAAAAATAAATTAGAACAATCCTTAATGTACATTATTTTAGTAGCATATGATAAATTACACATTATACATTATACATTAAATTATTCACATCATTAGATCATCAAATGATGTACAACCTACACCAGTGGCCTTGTAATAATAAAATAAAATCATTAGTTCTGGCTCCGTATCGACCAGCGGTCCCAGAGATGATGCAGACTCCTCTACATCTTGGTGACTGCCAGCTGAAACACACACAGACCAGACGGTTTTTGGCAATAATTGTATTCGTCGTATTTCCATCAACCCCTAGAGTTGGAGGCTTTTAATTGGAGTGAATAGTGTGTATAGATCTGCATGGTCTATCTCACCACAGAGTCCAGGTGTTTCTCCTGGATGGTCAGCATGGCGTCGTGGAGGCTCGGGAAGAAGATGGACTTGGAGATCTGGTCGTCGAAAAACGCACACGTGTCCAACTTCTCCAGGAGGCATTCTGTAAAGCATACATGTCAGATGTAAGACATTCAGATAATAATCCAATCCATGTTCTTGAATTCACTGAACTTCTTTCAACTTTAAACTCACCGTCGCAAGCAACGATGTAAACCTCAACGCCAATATGGTTGAACTCTTTCAGGACCTGCGAAGAAGGCATTTTCTGTTGAGGACCTGAAAATAAGAGATTCTATTCTACCCAAGAATACACATTCACCTCCTCAGGAACTCTGACCTTTACCCATTGACCCCGTCTATAGGCAGTAGGGGATGCAATGCTCCTGTGGCCATGGCAACGGAATGAAGGGCAAAAAGGGTTGATTGAGTAAAGATGCATTCAAGTTTTCGATGATCTTTTAACCCCAGCGATGAAGCTTTATTCCTCTGCTCTTATTGCTCTTATACAATTGTTAAGTATATCCTAAGTGAAGACAGATATATATATATATATATTGCAGTGAAGACAGATATAGGTCATTAATGAGCAGGTAAGGCTAGGTTAGACATTTTCCTCAAGGTAGGCGGATGAGATTGGTGCTTAAACCGTAACCTTTAAGCTGGGGCTCAACCTCCCTTAACCTCCATATACTGTAAGCCTTACTGCAAACTAACCAATAGTTCATCTGGGCCACAGGAGGGCACCAAAGGCACTTGATACTGAGTTGAATACCAGGTTGAATGCCATTCAGTCAGGGGTGTCAAACATGCGGCCCGGGGGCCAGGTGCGGCCCACCAGCTGATCCAATCCGGCCCGGAAGGCAATTTCATAAAATGGATTCGGACGGTTGGATGGATTCATCTTTCTGGTTGATTTCTTCACTTTATTCATAATCACACAAAAAATGGTTGTAGCTCTTACGAATAACCACTAAGCTGCACGAGTTGTAAGAGTTTCATTATGTATTTTCATGGTGTTTTGTTTGTCCGGCCCCCCCCGCTAAGTAGCATTTGGTCTGTTCCGGCCCTCAACCTCAAATGAGTTTGAACACCCCTGCATTAAGTGCTGAGAATGGATCCCAGTTGTGGATTAGATCAAAGCAATCACCAAATAGTATATCAGCAGTGGTGGGAAGTACATTTACTCAAGTACTGAACAAATTGAAATTGAGAGTACTTCTTCCACTGCTGCATATTGGCGTTCATTTGTGAACTGCTGACACCGTGAAGCGAAGCCACACCGTTTTGAGTCCGATGACGCCCGCGATGTCCAGGAAGGAGACGGTGGAGAAGTCCAGCACCAGACTGTGGAGCTCCACTCTGGGGACGGATATGTTGTTGGGCAGCGGGCCGTTCCAGTCGATCTGGGCCGATGGGTCGGTACTGTAGTCCGGAGGCTTCTCCCCCGAAGTATCCCAGACTTTGTACGTCCCACTATCTTTGCCCTGGGGAATAGTCAGAAGAACAAATGTGTCAGGATTTTCTCGACAGCATTTTGTGTTCTGATGGTTGAAACATAGTAGAACCTCTAACTTATTCTTATCCTGCTCTGGCCAGTTTGTAACGAGGCATGGTTCTGGGGGAGGCTGTTCTCAGCTGTTCTCAGCTGTAAAAGTGTCTCTCGGAGTAGCGGAGCGAAGGTGGTGAACTTACGTCACCTTCCACGCTGCGTATCTTCTTCAGGAACTTGTCGATCTTCCTCTTCGCCTTGTTCCGTTTTCGCAGAACCTTCAGCGGGTTGAACCGGACCTGTGACACAAAATAATCCAAATGTTCCTGCGGTGTTACAAAGTACAGAAGGCAGAGGCGTTGGAGTTAACCGGCGGCGTGGTTAAGGTGTCCCATGCGTCACCCACCGCTTCGTGAAGCTTCTCCCTGAAGAAGTCCACGTTGGCGAAGAATATCGGCGAGGGGATCTTGAAGATGATGACTCCCTTCGGCTCACTGATCTGAAATCAAAACGATGATTCACGACATCATGATGTCACACGCAATCAAAGTTACGAAGGTGGCTAATATGACTCCAGTCTATTGTCCTATGAGTGATCTTATCATATAGATGTATCATATATTATACAATATATTATGTTATTAAACATACTTACACACAAGTAATCTTTACGATCTCTGTAGATGTCAGTCCCAGTGATGTTTGCCAACACAGAACATCGGGGACTAAAGTAAAAATATATCATTAAAAAAATCAATAATCAACACTCCGAGAGTCTCTTCTAACTTGAGCTACACTGTGGTTCAACAACAGCAGCGTGCGACGTGCGTACAACTGAGTCCTGAAGACCACGGTGATGAGTTCGATGCCCAGGCCCACGCCGAGGCCGATGTCCAGACCCAGCAGGATGGACGCCACGCAGGTCACCAGCCACACCACCTGGACACCACGACACACAGGACAGGACATGGAGACCACAACACAGGACAGGACATAGAGACCACAACACACAGGACAGGACATGGAGACCACGACACAGGACAGGACATGGAGACCACAACACAGGACAGGACATGGAGACCACAACACAGGACAGGACATGGAGACCACAACACAGGACAGGACATGGAGACCACAACACAGGACAGGACATGGAGACCACAACACACAGGACAGGACATGGAGACCACAACACAGGACAGGACATAGAGACCACAACACAGGACAGGACATGGAGACCACAACACAGGACAGGACATGGAGACCACAACACAGGACAGGACATGGAGACCACAACACACAGGACAGGACATGGAGACCACAACACAGGACAGGACATGGAGACCACAACACAGGACTCTCTCTCTGTACGTACAAAGTCTGGTTTGTCCTTCCTCCACAGGGACGGCAGTATGGTGACTTGCATCAGCATACCCTTCAGGTTGACGATGACCAGGGCCCCCAGGACGGACTGGAGCACAGACACAACCACACACAGACAGAAGCACAGACAGACAGAACCACAGACAGACAGAACCACAGACAGAGCCACACACAGAACCACACACAGAACCACACACAGACAGAACCACAGACAGACACAACCACAGACAGACAGAACCGCACACAGAGCCACACACAGAACCACACACAGAACCACAGACAGAGCCACACACAGAACCACAGACAGAACCACACACAGACAGAACCACAGACAGAACCACACACAGACAGAACCACAGACACAACCACAGACAGACAGAACCACGGACAGAGCCACACACAGAACCACAGACAGAGCCACACACAGAACCACACACAGAACCACACACAGAACCACAGACAGAGCCACACACAGAACCACAGACAGACAGAACCACACACAGAACCACAGACAGACAGAACCACACACAGAACCACAGACAGAGCCACACACAGAACCACAGACAGACAGAACCACACACAGAACCACAGACAGACAGAACCACACACAGAACCACACACAGAACAGTCAGACCGACGGACAATGGTAACAATGGTGACGTGTGACGTGTGCGTGTGACGTGTGACGTGTGCGTGTGACGTGTGCGTGTGACGTGTGACGTGTGCGTGTGACGTGTGCGTGTGACGTGTGCGTGTGGCGTGTGCGTGTGATGTGTGCGTGTGACGTGTGACGTGTGCGTGTGACGTGTGCACGTGTCTCACGAGTTGCAGCGGCGCCAACAGGAAGCCCAGCGCCAGCGTGACGATCATGGACATCATGGCCGACACCAGACCTGCGACCTGCGCTCGGGAACACACAGTGACTCTTAAAAAAGTTAAACGTTAATTTTCACTTCCTGCTGTGACATCCCACGTCACGTTACACATTTACACGCCATATAACAATTCACACAAATATGACAGTCTGACACGCGAACATGGAAATGGGTTGGGTGAAGAGGATCTCTGTGCACCCGGTAGTACCCGGTAATACCTGATAGTACCCGCCAGTACCCGGTAGTACCTGATAGTACCCGGCAGTACCCGATAGTATCCGGCAGTACCCGGTAGTGTCCAGTAGTACCTGTGTTTTTCCGCCAGAGCTCTCCTGGATGGCGGACCGAGACAACGCTGTGCTCGCTGCGAACGACTTGAAGGACGCCCCGAAGATGTTGCTGACCCCAAACGCTATCAGCTCCTGTGACCGTGGCAACGAGGTGGAGGGGCGGCAGCCGGGGGTGAATCGAGAAAAACGGTTGACGGAGAATTAGTTCATGATTGTAATTGTCTCACGTTTAACCCACGGAGCTCCAGCAGACTGCGGTTCACTTACCGGGCCACAGGGGCGGCAGTAATGAGAAGGAGTTCGTGATTCTTACACATAGTACAACAGTTCTACTTCCTCCATCCCCAATCTGGATTACGGATGACGATGATGGTGATGATGACGATGGCTTCCTGTGTGTGATAACAACTGACCTGGTTTCCGTCGATGGTGTAACCGTGTTTGACTGAGTAGACCTTGGCCACGGAGAAGGCGACGGCAAAGCCCACGATGGCGATGGGGAAGGCCTCGATGACGGTCTCGCTCATCACGCGGACGTCGGGGGCGACCGGAGTCTCGTACCTACAACGGTAGCGGCGTCAGTTCAGCGACGGGATGAAGGTCCCGAACGACCAGACTCAAAGGCAAGGACGCGTCGCTCACCCGCTGCCCAGATCACCCACAACCTTGACGCCGTACGTAGCCTCGAATTCAGCAACGTAGGACACTGCACACGCGACGACCGTCTGGGGAAACAGCGGCAGACAAGCGACCGTTCTTGCAGTCAGGAACGAAACAAGAACCAAGAATGAAGCAAAACGTCGACAAGACTTTTCTCAAAAAGCGTTGTCATTTGTTAACACTTCTTGGTGCAACCTACGGATGACCCGATCCCCTGTAGGGACGAGGGCATGCTGACTCTCACCATGATGACCTCTATGGGGATGGGGACCGGCAGCTTGGCTTTGAATCTGTCGTTTAACTCCTTGACGACGAACACCACCGCCATGATGACGATGGAGGTGACCAGGTCGCAGATGTTGGTGGACGTGATCTTTTTGAAGATCCCCTCCAGGGTCTGCACACACGGGGGAAGAAACACAAACAGTTTTGTGACCAAGAGAGAGAAGACTCGATTTCACCCTCAACTCTCACACATTGTCTCTAAAGTCAATGGTTTACTTTCAGGATTAAAAATAGGAGAGAGAAGATTGGCGCAGAGGTGGCTGATAAAATCTGATGCATCTCATCCAATACACTTTGGATGCATAATCTTAAGGCACGTGAAGCCCTTTGAGACACAATCTAATCATAAAGATCAGACCTAGGCAATATTTGACTCATATTCCATTATAATAGGGCTCTTTTAGAAAACGTGCGTAAGCCATAATGTGTGCGTACAGATTATGTGCAAGAAAATCGCCACCGAAAAAGAGCCTCATGATTATACGATCTGGAGCCGAACGGGCGGCGACGACGAAGGGTAATCTAGTTAACGGTTGACTTGCGACCGGCGTTAACGACGTGCGCCAGAGGACAGTGTCTCTCGCTCGTATCTGAGGGGGGAAAGTGTCTCCGAGCTTCTTACATAACAGACCACGTTCTCAGGCTAACGAGCGTACATCCTAAATAAACGTGATTGGATCTCAGCAGTATTCTTCTCGTCCTTCTATGAATACACAGCCAGTGGTGGTGGTGGTGGTGGTGGAGGTGGTGGTGGTGTTAGGGAGCGGGGGGGGGGAGTGGGCAGTGGGGTTGGGGACCTACGTATATGATGGCGAGGATTCCGTTCAAGCCGGGCACATCCAGGCCCAGGATGAACTTGAGCTGGGACACCAGGATGTGGACGGCGGCCGCGGTGGTGAAGCCGGACACCAGCGTGTCTGACAGATACTTGACCACAAAGCCCAACTGCAGGAGACCCATGCCCAGCTGGAGGAGGGAGGGAGGGAGAGAGAGAGAGAGGGAGAGAGAGGGAGAGGGAGAGATGGAGGGGGAGAGAGGAGAGAGGAGAGGGAGAGATGGAGGGAGAGAGAGGAGAGAGGATAGAGGAGAGGGAGAGATGGAGGGAGAGAGAGGAGAGAGGAGGGAGGAGAGAGGACAGAGTACAGAGGATAGAGGAGAGGGAGAGATGGAGGGGGAGATGAAGGGAGAGATGGAGGGGGAGATGGAGGGGAGAGATTGGGGAGGGGGAGAGGGGGAGAGAGGGAGGAGGGAGATGGAGGGAGAGATGGAGGGAGAGAGGGAGGGAGGGGAAGAGAGAGAGAGAGAGGGAGGTAGGGAGAGAGGTAAAGAGGTCAATGTAAATGTGAACAAATGCTGAGGGCTTGAAGTTGCCAGGTTCTAAGTGAGGGACACTCAACGCCAGGC
The DNA here is from genome assembly GCA_002895965.2 of Coryphaenoides rupestris. Lineage (NCBI taxonomy): Eukaryota > Metazoa > Chordata > Actinopteri > Gadiformes > Macrouridae > Coryphaenoides > Coryphaenoides rupestris. The sequence goes on along the minus strand of PIJE02000534.1, from coordinate 261,179 downwards.
TCCTCCCACCTGGAACAGCCCCACCATGAAGGTGAGCGACGAGGCCACTATGACCCTCTGCTGAGTCGGAGTGTACCCCGGGAACATCGGGTTGTTGATCATCGTGTTGTTGGCCGCGGGATCAGACTCGGGCACCCAGGTCAGGACCACGGCCCCCACCATCAGACTCAGCACAGGGAAGGCCCCTGGGGACCCACAGCACAGAGGATAATAGACCTTCGTCTGAAGGTGCTGCAGATGTAAGAGCTGTCGTTTTGGGGGTCAGCCGGCTTAGCTTACCCACAGAGATGTGCCTGGACGTCCCCAGGAAGAAGTAGATGAGCATGGGGAAGAAGGCGGTGTAGAGGCCGTAGATGGGGGGTAAGGAGGCCAACAAAGCGAAGGCCAAGCCTGGGGGACATGGAGGGAGAAGGCCGGGTGAGACCCAACACATCCTCATGGCCTCAGCGCCATAGAACACATCACGTCATATACTGCATCGGTCAGTAAGTACTTTTACTCCAGTACTGTACTTAAAAGTACAAATCTGAGGTACCGACACTTTGCTTGAGTAGGCCTATTGTAACTGCAACTTTTTTTTTTACATTTATCTGACAGCTTTAGTTAAGAGTTACTTCACAGATTAAAATGAACCGTACAAAATCGAATTAATAAATGAAATATGATATTATTACATCAATGAGGCTTAATTGGTCCCCAGGGGGAAATTCACAAGCTACCCAGAGGTATGTTCAGTCACATGAACACATGAACGCATGAATAACTGGAATATATATTATTTTATAATATTATTATATATATTATAGCCTAGCAACACAGCTACAGTATGTCAGAGGGTTCGTGAGCCTTCGGTGTCCTCAGACGCGTGCAGGTCCTCACCTTGCATGACGGACACCAGCCCCGTGCTGACCCCCGACAACAGGTCGCCGAGCAACCACTGCTTGACCCGATAGTCTCTCATCCAGCCGATGATCGGCAGCAGGGACAGAGCTGCATTTTTTAAGCGTCTTGCGTCCCATCTGTACACGCACGGCAACAACGACAACAACAACCAACAATTGTGCGATTGCGTTGAATGTGAACTGGGGCCCAGTAAGAGATAAGATAAGATAGAGCTTTATTCATCCCGACGGAAATTCTTGTGCCACCAGTTCTTGTAAGACACCAAGTGAAGTGAAGTTGCAGAAGAAGAAGGAGAAGGATCAGACTCACGTGAAGTACTGCCTGACGTGGTTCCAGAGGGTCTTGCGATGCCGGTAGATCTTGTCATGTTCGTCAGCGAAGGAGGCCTCGGAGTACAGCGGCCTGGTCACCTGGTACGGTCTCCGGAGCGACGCCATCCATACGTCTGTTGGGGACGGGATGGATCCCTTGGAGAGGAGCTTTTACCCGATAGCTCTCTCGTCCCTCCACCGTGTATCTGATCTCTGATATCTGATATCTGACATCTTGCTTATCGCTTTTATTCGTGATGGTCAATCATTCACAGGCTTCCCTGCCACTGGGCTCCATTGTTAGGGACACGCCCTTTGGCAATAACCTATAGGGATTGTAATCACAGCTGATTATATTTAACGTGTTCTGATTGCACCACAGACACAGACGTAACCGACCCGAACCCACCCTCCATCCCCTGCTCCTCCTCCTCCCCTCCATTATGCAGTCAAAGTCCAACATTTCATTTTCAATTTCTCAGTTTCGGTGAAGTAAAGGAAGCTCTTGTGATTCACAGGACAATGTTTTATTCATTTTTTATAGTTTTTATTACAGACTTAGATTCTCTTTTGAGAACTGAGAGTTGGAGAATTGCTCAAGTAATAGTTTAAAGTCATAAAAAATGAAGGCAAGCAAATGAAAAAATACACTCAACACAACTTTTCAGCAACTCTGCTATTTACAATATAAAATGAAAAAACGGCAGGAATATAAAGTACAGTCTGAATTTAATTAGTATTTTTTTTATAAATATGTGAAAGCCACGATTTCTGAAATATAATTTAAGGACAAATAATGACTATTATATATGTGTAAATATTTGTTTTTTCTTTTTCTTTTCTTCCGTGTAATATTTGAAATAAGATCGCAGTTTGAAGGCATTGCAGGTCCTGGGATTGAACACTCCGGGGTCAAAGGTCACAACTTGGTCTCTGGCTCCGGTGTCTGAGAAGGAGTTGAAAAAAATCATTATTTTTACTTCACAGATGTTTTTAGATCTAAAGTCACAATTATATTTAACATTTAGAGTTTAGACCACTTCCTGCTTTTCTGACCAATCAGCGCAGTCTCTTCCCTGATCGGTTCAAGTTGACTTACGGCTTTCTCTCTGTTCCTCAAACTGCCGTTGAAGGGGTAATGAACCGTCGCCGTCGTGACCACCTAGCCAAACGTGACGTTGAGACATTTCAGTTTCAGCGTTCCAATACGGCGCGCGACCAAACTACCGGCAAGTACAGTATGAGCTCAGGCGCCAGGGAACTGATGTGTCGTCGTCGCTGGCGGTACCTTCTCGAGGTGCCCTGACTTCTCGGAGGCTTCCGGGTGCTTCTGCAGGATGCTGAGCACGGCGTCGTGAAGCGTCGGGTAGAAGATGGACGTCCGGACCTCGTCGTCGAAGAAGTTGCAGGCGTGGAGCTTCTCCTGGACGTAGACTGCGGTGCGGGGCGTTCAAGGACATGTTCACCAACCAACGTTAAACCTTCCTACTCGCCGCCCCCCGGCCCTCAGACTCTACCTGGGGCCAGGTGAGGCTGTAGCCCCACCCACCCAGACTCTACCTGGACCAGGTGAGGCTGTAGCCCCACCCACCCCAGACTCTAACTACAACTACAACTACAACAGCAGCTCTGGAGGTAAAGTGAATGCATTGCGGCACACTTACTGTCACAAGCCACGATGTACACCTCCACGTCCACTCTGATCAGCTCCTTCAGCATCTGGAACCATTAGCAGACAATCAGACGACGATGACGACAACAACAACAACAACGACGACGACATCATGCAGCGAGGGGGACCAGGCACCGCACGACGTCTACAGTACCGGCGGCCCGTACCGTTTTGAGTCCCTTCAGACCCGAAATGTCCAGGAAGGAGACGGCGGAGAAGTCGAGGACCAGGCTGTGGAGGTCCACTCTGGGGACGGACACGTTGTCGGGCAGCGGGCCGTTCCAGTCGATCTGGATGGGCAGGTTCTTCAGGTCCACGGGTCGGTCCAGGTCCTCCGCGCCGCTGCCCTCGACCTCCGAGTCCTCGGTCCGTCCGCGCTGGGACGTCGTCATCGCCTGGCGTCGCGGCGAGGGAGAAGACACAGTGAGACACAGTGGAACAACAGCTCATGTGGGCACAAGGGTCAGAGGTGAAAGCCAAGCGATGACGTACGGTTGTCCACTTCATGTCTCCTTTCTTCAGAAGCTTCCGGATCGACCGCAGGGCTTTGTTGCGTTTCCTCAACACCCGCAGCGGGCTGAAGCCGATCTGGGAGGAGATAAATCAATAAACTGTGTCAACATTACGATCGGCCGTTGTATCAGCGCACAGATAATAGAAATGTATGTACTACTGCAAAGTGCACTTACAGCGCTGCTACTACAGTATTGCAGGCTGTAAACGCGCTCTATAAATGCAGTCCATTTATTTATTTGGTTTTTATCATTTGATGGTGAATTAAAGCCACATAATAAAACAACAATAAAAATCTATCATGAAAAAAAACTATAATTCATGAGCCGGAGTTAAACGTACTGCTTCGATGAGCTTGGTCTTAAAGAAGTCAATGTTGGCGAAGAAGATGGGAGAAGGAATCCGGAAGATCTTCACCCCTTCGGGCTCATCGATCTGAAACGAGATCAAGGCTGAAATCAGAGTCCATCCCTACGGGCGGCAACGGTATCTCTGGCAGACACGTCTCCTGGTCGGGAACCAGGAGACACAAAATACTAATATTGACTCTTTAGTGAATACAAGAACCAATTCTGAGCTCTTTGAGCGCTCTGAGACGATGACGAATGACCGAAACTTTATTGTTTTGGACGAGGCCAACGTACATCCAGGTAGTCCTTCCTGTCCCTGTAGATGTCTGTTCCACTGATGTTAGCCAGGACGCTACAGCGGGGGCTAACGGGACAAAGATAGAAAACAAACAAACAAACAAACAAACACAATAAAAACACAAAGATCAACCTCAAGACATCAATTAGTACAATACAGCCGTCGTTAAGTTAAAACCACTTAAACTCATTTAATTTGAGGCATTTGAGTCACGGTCGGGCGAAACGCTCTACGTACAACTGAGTCCTGAAGACCACGGTGATGAGTTCGATGCCCAGGCCCACGGCGAGGCCGATGTCCAGACCCAGCAGGATGGACGCCAGGCAGGTCACCAGCCACACCACCTGGACACCACGACACACAGGACAGGACATGGAGACCACGACACAGGACAGGGACATGGAGACCACAACACAGGACAGGACATGGAGACCACAACACAGGACAGGACATGGAGACCACAACACAGGACAGGACATGGAGACCACAACACAGGACAGGACATGGAGACCACAACACAGGACAGGACATGGAGACCACAACACAGGACAGGACATGGAGACCACAACACACAGGACAGGACATGGAGACCACAACACAGGACAGGACATGGAGACCACAACACAGGACAGGACATGGAGACCACAACACAGGACAGGACATGGAGACCACAACACAGGACAGGACATGGAGACCACAACACAGGACAGGACATGGAGACCACAACACAGGACAGGACATGGAGACCACAACACAGGACAGGACATGGAGACCACAACACAGGACAGGACATGGAGACCACAACACAGGACAGGACATGGAGACCACAACACAGGACAGGACATGGAGACCACAACACAGGACAGGACATGGAGACCACAACACAGGACAGGACATGGAGACCACAACACAGGACAGGACATGGAGACCACAACACAGGACAGGACATGGAGACCACAACACAGGACAGGACATGGAGACCACAACACACAGGACAGGACATGGAGACCACAACACACAGGACAGGACATGGAGACCACAACACAGGACAGGACATGGAGACCCTGTGTCCTATGTGGGGTCTCTTGGGTGCAGGACGACATCACGGCCTCCTTGTAATTATTTCGCTGATTATTATTATTATTATTATTATGAACATGAACTCACGCAGTCGGGCTTGTCTCGCCTCCACAGGTAGGGCACCTCCATCACCTGCATCAGCATGCCCTTCAGGTTCACGATCACGACCGCGCCCAGCACCGACTGCAGAGGTCAGAGGTCAGGGGTCAAGTCAACGGATAAGGGGAATCTTATCAGTGACTCTCTCTCTCTCTCTCTCCCTCCCTCCCTCCCTCCCTACCTACCCGGGGGAGGGGTTCCAGGAGGAATCCGATCGCCAAGGTAACGATCATGACGATGATGGCGGACAGGAGGCCGGCCAGCTGCACGGGAGATAAGGAGACGGAGGAGGAGGAGACGGAACAGAAGGGTTTTTATCTTCCACAGTGACAACATCAGTACAAGCCAACCAGGTGCTGGGGGTGGTTGGGGGGGCGGGGTCTTACCTGCGTCTTCCCCCCCGTGCTCTCCTGCACGGCGCTCCTGGACAGCGCCGTGCTGGCGGCAAACGACTTGAACGACGCGGCGAAGATATTACTGACCCCGAAGGCTATCAGCTCCTGGAGAGAGAGAGAGAGAAGGTGAGGGAGAGGGTGAGAGAAAGCCCTTATCCTTGCCCCACTATCTATCTCCCCGCACCGCATCACTTCCTGTGAGGGTCGTCGTCGGCCGCCGCGTGACCCCGCGTGACCCGCGACCCGCCCCGTGGCGCGGTCGTGACTCACCTGGTTGCCGTCGATGGTGTAGTCGTGCTTCACCGAGTACACCTTGGCCACGGAGAAGGCCACGGCGAAGCCTACGATCGCCATGGGGAACGCCTCCACCGCCGTCTCCTGGAAGATGTGCACGTTGGGCGCCATGGGAGCCTCGTACCTGAGAGACGATTGGTCAGTGTTATTTAAAGGAGTCACCTCGACGATTTCCGTTCCGTGCTCTTTGGTGACACCTATGGCAAGAAAGTGGTAATTGCATCCAAACAGTGACGCAGAGGTATGAATGATGTCTTCGCCGGGTCTATACAGTAGATAATGAACCACAGTGAACTGCTACCCACCCCACTGGGATGGGTCCCACCACGTCCGTGTTGAAGCGCGTCTTGAAGTCGAAGGCGTACGACACCCCGCAGGCGATCACCGTCTGCAGGCCACAGGAAGACATTATCGTCATTACAACACCGCAGGCCAGAGGAAGACATTATCGTCATTACAACACCGCAGGCCACAGGAAGACATTATCGTCATTACAACACCGCAGGCCACAGGAAGACATTATCATCATTACAACACCGCAGGCCACAGGAAGACATTATCGTCATTACAACACCGCAGGCCACAGGAAGACATTATCGTCATTACAACACCGCAGGCCACAGGAAGACATTATCGTCATTACAACACCGCAGGCCACAGGAAGACATTATCGTCATTACAACACCGCAGGCCACAGGAAGACATTATCGTCATTACAACACCGCAGGCCACAGGAAGACATTATCGTCATTACAACACCGCAGGCCACAGGAAGACATTATCATCATTACAACACCGCAGGCCACAGGAAGACATTATCGTCATTACAACACCGCAGGCCACAGGAAGACATTATCGTCATTACAACACCGCAGGCCACAGGAAGACATTATCGTCATTACAACACCGCAGGCCACAGGAAGACATTATCGTCATTACAACACCGCAGGCCACAGGAAGACATTATCGTCATTACAACACCGCAGGCCACAGGAAGACATTATCATCATTACAACACCGCAGGCCACAGGAAGACATTATCGTCATTACAACACCGCAGGCCACAGGAAGACATTATCGTCATTACAACACCGCAGGCCGGATACTCTGAACTGCTGTTTGGTGCGTAGGCACACACAACAGTCAGAGCCTTCCCCCCAGCGACTTGCAGTCGCATGGAGGCGACCCTCTTGTTCACCGGAGAGAACTCCAACACAGCGGCGCTCAGCCGGGGACTTGTGAGTATCCCCACACCCGCCTGGCGCCTCACACCCTGGGCAACTCTGGAGAAATAGAGGGTCCAGCCCCTCTCCAGGAGTTTGGTTCCAGACCCGGTGCTGTGCGTGGAGGTGAGCCCAACCATATCTAGTTGGTACCGCTCCACCTCCCGCACCAGCTCCGGCTCCTTCCCCGCCAGTGAGGTGACGTTCCACGTCCCTAGAACCAGTCGGCGATGACGGGGATCCGCACGCCCAGGACCCCGCTCTACCGAGCCCGATGAGCCAGTGTGCAGATCAAGATAGTGGTCTTGTGGCCAGGGAAGGGTTCCAGTGGAAAGGTACCAGGTTCGATTCCCCAGCAGCGGCCGTGAGCGCCTTCCTGCTCCTTCGTGGGAGTTCAGCCACTTTGGATAGAAGCGCCTGCTGTGAACGACTCCACAGTGAGCTGTGAACTCACCATGATGACCTCTATGGGGATGGGGACCGGCAGCTTGGCTTTGTATCTGTCGTTTATCTCCTTGACGACGAACACCACCGCAATGATGATGAGGGAGGTGACCAGGTCGCAGATGTTGGTGGACGTGATCTGGACGAAGATCTTCTCCAGGGTCTGCACACACGGGGGAAGAGTTGTTCAGATGCTGTTCAAGGTACTTTGGAGGTGTGTGTTCAGTGTACAGTGTGTGTGTGTGTGTGTGTGTGTGTGTGTGTGTGTTCTCACGTGGACGATGGCGAGGGGTCCGCTGAAGCCGGGCACCACCAGGCCCAGGACGAACTTGAGCTGGGACACCAGGATGTGGACGGCGGCCGCGGTGGTGAAGCCGGACACCAGCGTGTCCGACAGATACATGACCACAAAGCCGACCTGCAGGAGACCCATGCCCAGCTGGAGGAGGGAGCGAGAGAGGGAGAGACTTGAGTACTTGAGTAAATGTACTCGAGTAACTGTACCTGGCTCCGGGTGCGTTTGGCTTACCTGCATGAGGCCCACCATGAAGGAGGCCGAGGAGGCCACGAGGACCCGCTGATCGTCACGCGTCAGACCCTCGAACCCCGTGATGTTCATGGGGGGTCCCTCGTCTGGGACCAGCCGAGTCACCACGACCAGGGACAAGATCTATCCGGTCCGGCGAGACGACAGAGAGAAAACGCGGGAACGCGGCGCCTAGGCGACCCGGGCCAGGAAGGAGGGAGTAATTAGAGTTGTGACAGAATCACATACACACACAGAACAGACAAACACAGAGAAATAGAACATGGCATAGATACAGGCTTATCTTTTTTAATATATCTAGACGAACCGGGAAGGGGCCTGGGACCGGGGGCCAGGAGGGTGGAGGATTAATTACAGACACACACACAGAGACAGACAGACAGGCAGACAGGCAGACAGGCTTACCGACTGAGATGTGTCTGGAGGTTCCCAGGAAGAAATAGACGATGACGGGGAAGAAGGCAGAGAAGAGTCCGTACCAGGGAGGCAGCGAGGCCAGCAGGCAGTAGGCCAGACCTGGACGGACAGATACACCACCTGTAACACCGCCCTTAAAACACCTCGACCCCCGCCTGCAACACCACCCTTAAAACACCTCGACCCCCGCCTGCAACACAGGTCATTGTGTGACCTGTCACGATGCCAGACATAATCCAGGTCAAATACCTGACTTGTCTTATGACGCATATATAGACTCAAATCAGCCCAAAAGCTGTTCTATGCAACATAGAGTCAGGGAAGCTCTCATGTTTTAACTTCAACCACAACCTGCTCACAAACTGGCAATTTAAAGCGATTTGTGCTGTAAAATCCTACATGTAGTCCCTGAACGGATTCAGGATTCTTACATTACATATTTAAACGTAATATGGTTTATTACACCATATGTTACGGGTAAAGGGAAAAACGTTAACTTGAGTAGTATTGAGAAGCCATGGGTGGTGACCCTCTGCACCCTATGTGTTCCAGGCACGTCTTTGCACACGCCTCCAGAGTGGTACAAGCGGGGGTCCTACAGGGCCGGTCCCCTGACCGTGTGGCAGGTGGGCGTGCTGCTCTACGACATGCTTGTTGGACACTGCCCCTTCCAGACCCGGACTGAAATCGTACAGAAAGAGCTTCAACCCATCCAGAGGGAATTATCATCAAGTAAGAGACACATACACACACACACACACACACAAATGCATGATCTCGAGCAAGCACCCTTACAAAACACACATACTGTATATTAATACCATGAAGGCCATGCATCCTGCAAGACAGCAAGGTGTTCACATTTAAAACTGTGTCTTTGCTCTCTAGGCTGCCAGCATTTCCTGAAGCGATGTCTAACGAAGCCACCTCTGGGCCGACCGCCGCTGGAACACCTGCTGCTGCACCCCTGGCTGCAGTAACTGTCGTCAGAATAGAATGTCCACAGCAACAACACACTTTTATTACACCTTAGGCGGGGGGAACACACCGGTGAAAAGCATCCACATAATCGCACATGGCAGCCCGACTAGCAGCACTTCTTCTACACTTCTTCTCAGGCGCACCTCAGTCATCTGTCCCAAACTGAACTTCATGCAGCTCAGTGTGAAGGTGTCTTCTTCTTCAGAGCTGTCACTACTTTTGCTCTGCTCCTCCTGTACTTTGTGGAAACGGTAGCTTGAACCCCATCTCTTTTCTCCCTTATTATTAGGTCTTTTACTCCCCTGGTTCTGCTTCTTTTTGCTGTGACAGGATCTGGCTATATGCCCCACTTTACCACTCCACATAAGCTCACAGTTCCTCCAGACATCAGGATTGGAACCACAGGTGCTGCCCAATCTGCTTATTTCACAGGTGTGATGATGTCATCTTTTACAAGTCTGTCTATTTCTTTGTCTACCTTTACCCGCATGGCGTAAGGGACAGACCTGGGGTGGAAGAATCATGGAACAGCATCAGCTTTTACATGGATAGCGGCCTTTGTACCTTTCAAGGTGCCCAGCTCTGTTTCCTTTTGCTGCGACAGGCTCTGGCTATATGCCCCACTTTACCACAAGCATGACATGTCTCTTGAATGAACCTGCAGTCTGCTGCAGTATGCTTAGTTCCCTTGCACCTGTAAAATTCTCTTGTTTCTCCCTTGGATGTCTGAGCCTCCTGTGCTCCTTTATTTACCTCGAAGCACTTCTCTGTGGCCCTTGGGTTTTGCAGATCCTTGGCATTCTTGTTTGCGGTCTCTACTGCTAGCCATTGACAAGGCTTTTTCAAATGTCAAATCCGTTTCTGCCACGATACGTCTCTGAATCCTTCCCATGTCTGACTTTTTGCTTCAAATGCTGCTAGCGTGCCAATGGTAGCCATACTTTCACTTTTGGATAAATTACTGCTTTCTTTTGGCTCCAATTTCTCAGTTTCGGTGAAGTAAAGGAAGCTCTTGTGATTCACAGGACAATGTTTTATTCATTTTTTATAGTTTTTATTACAGACTTAGATTCTCTTTTGAGAACTGAGAGTTGGAGAATTGCTCAAGTAATAGTTTAAAGTCATAAAAAATGAAGGCAAGCAAATGAAAAAATACACTCAACACAACTTTTCAGCAACTCTGCTATTTACAATATAAAATGAAAAAACGGCAGGAATATAAAGTACAGTCTGAATTTAATTAGTATTTTTTTTATAAATATGTGAAAGCCACGATTTCTGAAATATAATTTAAGGACAAATAATGACTATTATATATGTGTAAATATTTGTTTTTTCTTTTTCTTTTCTTCCGTGTAATATTTGAAATAAGATCGCAGTTTGAAGGCATTGCAGGTCCTGGGATTGAACACTCCGGGGTCAAAGGTCACAACTTGGTCTCTGGCTCCGGTGTCTGAGAAGGAGTTGAAAAAAATCATTAGTTTTACTTCACAGATGTTTTTAGATCTAAAGTCACAATTATATTTAACATTTAGAGTTTAGACCACTTCCTGCTTTTCTGACCAATCGGCGCAGTCTCTTCCCTGATCGGTTCAAGTTGACTTACGGCTTTCTCTCTGTTCCTCAAACTGCCGTTGAAGGGGTAATGAACCGTCGCCGTCGTGACCACCTAGCCAAACGTGACATTGAGACATTTCAGTTTCAGTGTTCCAATACGGCGCGCGACCAAACTACCGGCAAGTACAGTATGAGCTCAGGCGCCAGGGAACTGATGTGTCGTCGTCGCTGGCGGTACCTTCTCGAGGTGCCCTGACTTCTCGGAGGCTTCCGGGTGCTTCTGCAGGATGCTGAGCACGGCGTCGTGAAGCGTCGGGTAGAAGATGGACGCCCGGACCTCGTCGTCGAAGAAGTTGCAGGCGTGGAGCTTCTCCTGGACGTAGACTGCGGTGCGGGGCGTTCAAGGACACGTTCACCAACCAACGTTAAACCTTCCCACTCGCCGGCCCCCGGCCCTCAGACTCTACCTGGGCCAGGTGAGGCTGTAGCCCCACCCACCCCAGACTCTACCTGGACCAGGTGAGGCTGTAGCCCCACCCACCCCAGACTCTAACTACAACTACAACTACAACAGCAGCTCTGGAGGTAAAGTGAATGCATTGCGGCACACTTACTGTCACAAGCCACGATGTACACCTCCACGTCCACTCTGATCAGCTCCTTCAGCATCTGGAACCATTAGCAGACAATCAGACGACGATGACGACAACAACAACAACAACGACGACGACATCATGCAGCGAGGGGGACCAGGCACCGCACGACGTCTACAGTACCGGCGGCCCGTACCGTTTTGAGTCCCTTCAGACCCGAAATGTCCAGGAAGGAGACGGCGGAGAAGTCGAGGACCAGGCTGTGGAGGTCCACTCTGGGGACGGACACGTTGTCGGGCAGCGGGCCGTTCCAGTCGATCTGGATGGGCAGGTTCTTCAGGTCCACGGGTCGGTCCAGGTCCTCCGCGCCGCTGCCCTCGACCTCCGAGTCCTCGGTCCGTCCGCGCTGGGACGTCGTCATCGCCTGGCGTCGCGGCGAGGGAGAAGACACAGTGAGACACAGTGGAACAACAGCTCATGTGGGCACAAGGGTCAGAGGTGAAAGCCAAGCGATGACGTACGGTTGTCCACTTCATGTCTCCTTTCTTCAGAAGCTTCCGGATCGACCGCAGGGCTTTGTTGCGTTTCCTCAACACCCGCAGCGGGCTGAAGCCGATCTGGGAGGAGATAAATCAATAAACTGTGTCAACATTACGATCGGCCGTTGTATCAGCGCACAGATAATAGAAATGTATGTACTACTGCAAAGTGCACTTACAGCGCTGCTACTACAGTATTGCAGGCTGTAAACGCGCTCTATAAATGCAGTCCATTTATTTATTTGGTTTTTATCATTTGATGGTGAATTAAAGCCACATAATAAAACAACAATAAAAATCTATCATGAAAAAAAACTATAATTCATGAGCCGGAGTTAAACGTACTGCTTCGATGAGCTTGGTCTTAAAGAAGTCAATGTTGGCGAAGAAGATGGGAGAAGGAATCCGGAAGATCTTCACCCCTTCGGGCTCATCGATCTGAAACGAGATCAAGGCTGAAATCAGAGTCCATCCCTACGGGCGGCAACGGTATCTCTGGCAGACACGTCTCCTGGTCGGGAACCAGGAGACACAAAATACTAATATTGACTCTTTAGTGAAGACAAGAACCAATTCTGAGCTCTTTGAGCGCTCTGAGACGATGACGAATGACCGAAACTTTATTGTTTTGGACGAGGCCAACGTACATCCAGGTAGTCCTTCCTGTCCCTGTAGATGTCTGTTCCACTGATGTTAGCCAGGACGCTACAGCGGGGGCTAACGGGACAAAGATAGAAAACAAACAAACAAACAAACAAACACAATAAAAACACAAAGATCAACCTCAAGACATCAATTAGTACAATACAGCCGTCGTTAAGTTCACTTAAACGGTTCAACAACAGCAGCGTGCGACGTGCGTACAACTGAGTCCTGAAGACCACGGTGATGAGTTCGATGCCCAGGCCCACGGCGAGGCCGATGTCCAGACCCAGCAGGATGGACGCCAGGCAGGTCACCAGCCACACCACCTGGACACCACGACACACAGGACAGGACATGGAGACCACGACACACAGGACAGGACATGGAGACCACAACACACAGGACAGGACATGGAGACCACAACACACAGGACAGGACATGGAGACCACAACACAGGACAGGACATGGAGACCACAACACAGGACAGGACATGGAGACCACAACACACAGGACAGGACATGGAGACCACAACACAGGACAGGACATGGAGACCACAACACAGGACAGGACATGGAGACCACAACACAGGACAGGACATGGAGACCACAACACAGGACAGGACATGGAGACCACAACACAGGACAGGACATGGAGACCACAACACAGGACAGGACATGGAGACCACAACACAGGACAGGACATGGAGACCACAACACACAGGACAGGACATGGAGACCACAACACAGGACAGGACATGGAGACCACAACACAGGACAGGACATGGAGACCACAACACACAGGACAGGACATGGAGACCACAACACAGGACAGGACATGGAGACCACAACACAGGACAGGACATGGAGACCACAACACAGGACAGGACATGGAGACCACAACACAGGACAGGACATGGAGACCACAACACAGGACAGGACATGGAGACCACAACACAGGACAGGACATGGAGACCACAACACAGGACAGGACATGGAGACCACAACACAGGACAGGACATGGAGACCACAACACACAGGACAGGACATGGAGACCACAACACAGGACAGGACATGGAGACCACAACACAGGACAGGACATGGAGACCACAACACAGGACAGGACATGGAGACCACAACACAGGACAGGACATGGAGACCACAACACAGGACAGGACATGGAGACCACAACACAGGACAGGACATGGAGACCACAACACAGGACAGGACATGGAGACCACAACACAGGACAGGACATGGAGACCACAACACAGGACAGGACATGGAGACCACGACACACAGGACAGGACATGGAGACCACAACACAGGACAGGACATGGAGACCACAACACACAGGACAGGACATGGAGACCACAACACAGGACAGGACATGGAGACCACAACACAGGACAGGGACATGGAGACCACAACACAGGACAGGACATGGAGACCACAACACAGGACAGGACATGGAGACCCTGTGTCCTATGTGGGGTCTCTTGGGTGCAGGACGACATCACGGCCTCCTTGTAATTATTTCGCTGATTATTATTATTATTATTATTATGAACATGAACTCACGCAGTCGGGCTTGTCTCGCCTCCACAGGTAGGGCACCTCCATCACCTGCATCAGCATGCCCTTCAGGTTCACGATCACGACCGCGCCCAGCACCGACTGCAGAGGTCAGAGGTCAGGGGTCAAGTCAACGGATAAGGGGAATCTTATCAGTGACTCTCTCTCTCTCTCTCTCCCTCCCTCCCTCCCTCCCTACCTACCCGGGGGAGGGGTTCCAGGAGGAATCCGATCGCCAAGGTAACGATCATGACGATGATGGCGGACAGGAGGCCGGCCAGCTGCACGGGAGATAAGGAGACGGAGGAGGAGGAGACGGAACAGAAGGGTTTTTATCTTCCACAGTGACAACATCAGTACAAGCCAACCAGGTGCTGGGGGTGGTTGGGGGGGCGGGGTCTTACCTGCGTCTTCCCCCCCGTGCTCTCCTGCACGGCGCTCCTGGACAGCGCCGTGCTGGCGGCAAACGACTTGAACGACGCGGCGAAGATATTACTGACCCCGAAGGCTATCAGCTCCTGGAGAGAGAGAGAGAGAAGGTGAGGGAGAGGGTGAGAGAAAGCCCTTATCCTAGCCCCACTATCTATCTCCCCGCACCGCATCACTTCCTGTGAGGGTCGTCGTCGGCGCGGTCGTGACTCACCTGGTTGCCGTCGATGGTGTAGTCGTGCTTCACCGAGTACACCTTGGCCACGGAGAAGGCCACGGCGAAGCCTACGATCGCCATGGGGAACGCCTCCACCGCCGTCTCCTGGAAGATGTGCACGTTGGGCGCCATGGGAGCCTCGTACCTGAGAGACGATTGGTCAGTGTTATTTAAAGGAGTCACCTCGACGATTTCCGTTCCGTGCTCTTTGGTGACACCTATGGCAAGAAAGTGGTAATTGCATCCAAACAGTGACGCAGAGGTATGAATGATGTCTTCGCCGGGTCTATACAGTAGATAATGAACCACAGTGAACTGCTACCCACCCACTGGGATGGGTCCCACCACGTCGTGTTGAAGCGCGTCTTGAAGTCGAAGGCGTACGACACCCCGCAGGCGATCACCGTCTGCAGGCCACAGGAAGACATTATCGTCATTACAACACCGCAGGCCACAGGAAGACATTATCGTCATTACAACACCGCAGGCCACAGGAAGACATTATCGTCATTACAACACCGCAGGCCACAGGAAGACATTATCGTCATTACAACACCGCAGGCCACAGGAAGACATTATCATCATTACAACACCGCAGGCCACAGGAAGACATTATCGTCATTACAACACCGCAGGCCAGAGGAAGACATTATCGTCATTACAACACCGCAGGCCACAGGAAGACATTATCGTCATTACAACACCGCAGGCCACAGGAAGACATTATCGTCATTACAACACCGCAGGCCACGGAAGACATTATCATTCATTACAACGGGCCACAAACATTCCATTACAACACCGCGGCCACAGGAAGACATTATCGTCATTACAACACCGCAGGCCACAGGAAGACATTATCGTCATTACAACACCGCAGGCCACAGGAAGACATTATCGTCATTACAACACCGCAGGCCACAGGAAGACATTATCGTCATTACAACACCGCAGGCCAGAGGTTCAACGGCTAATCTACTAGCGTGGGGCTTTTCCCTCTGAGCTCAGGAATGTGAGCCAGTGTGCAGATCAAGATAGTGGTCTTGTGGCCAGGGAAGGGTTCCAGTGGAAAGGTACCAGGTTCGATTCCCCAGCAGCGGCCGTGAGCGCCTTCCTGCTCCTTCGTGGGAGTTCAGCCACTTTGGATAGAAGCGCCTGCTGTGAACGACTCCACAGTGAGCTGTGAACTCACCATGATGACCTCTATGGGGATGGGGACCGGCAGCTTGGCTTTGTATCTGTCGTTTATCTCCTTGACGACGAACACCACCGCAATGATGATGAGGGAGGTGACCAGGTCGCAGATGTTGGTGGACGTGATCTGGACGAAGATCTTCTCCAGGGTCTGCACACACGGGGGAAGAGTTGTTCAGATGCTGTTCAAGGTACTTTGGAGGTGTGTGTTCAGTGTACAGTGTGTGTGTGTGTGTGTGTGTGTGTGTGTTCCTCACGTGGACGATGGCGAGGGGTCCGCTGAAGCCGGGCACCACCAGGCCCAGGACGAACTTGAGCTGGGACACCAGGATGTGGACGGCGGCCGCGGTGGTGAAGCCGGACACCAGCGTGTCCGACAGATACATGACCACAAAGCCAACCTGCAGGAGACCCATGCCCAGCTGGAGGAGGGAGCGAGAGAGGGAGAGACTTGAGTACTTGAGTAAATGTACTCGAGTAACTGTACCTGGCTCCGGGTGCGTTTGGCTTACCTGCATGAGGCCCACCATGAAGGAGGCCGAGGAGGCCACGAGGACCCGCTGATCGTCACGCGTCAGACCCTCGAACCCCGTGATGTTCATGGGGGGTCCCTCGTCTGGGACCAGCCGAGTCACCACGGAACCGATCATCAGACACAGAACCGGGAAGGGGCCTGGGACCGGGGGCCAGGAGAGTGGAGGATTAATTACAGACACACACACAGAGACAGACAGACAGGCAGACAGGCAGACAGGCTTACCGACTGAGATGTGTCTGGAGGTTCCCAGGAAGAAATAGACGATGACGGGGAAGAAGGCAGAGAAGAGTCCGTACCAGGGAGGCAGCGAGGCCAGCAGGCAGTAGGCCAGACCTGGACGGACAGATACACCACCTGTAACACCGCCCTTAAAACACCTCGACCCCCGCCTGCAACACCACCCTTAAAACACCTCGACCCCCGCCTGCAACACAGGTCATTGTGTGACCTGTCACGATGCCAGACATAATCCAGGTCAAATACCTGACTTGTCTTATGACGCATTGCCGACTAATAAAGACCAATTATTAACCACAGTTTATCTTAATTAGGACATCGGAAGATAGTGCCGAGCGGTGTCAATGTTATCCTGCGGTTATCTTCACAGATTAGACACGTGGGCTGCATAATGGTTTGCAGTGAACCTGGCATTGACAATACATTTTCCATTGTGGCTCCAGGTCGTGGCTTCTTTTCTCCGCCTACCTTGAAGCACCGCCACCAGCCCCGTGCTGACCCCGGACACCAGGTCGCTGAGCAGCCATTCCTTGACCTGGTAGATCCTGACCCATCCGATGATCGGCAGCAGAGACAGGGCCGTGCTCTTAGCCCGCCTGGCGCTGCATCTGCACCCCGTCCGAGACAAAAGGGACATTTTTAGAGAAACCTTTCCAATAATCCTGCACCTCTCTGGCCTCCAACCAGACGTTCCAGCATGGCAGGGCTGAGACGGAGCGCTCCTTACGTAAAGTACTGCGCGACGTGACTCCCCAGGGACTTGCGCTGCCTGTAGATCTTGACGTGGTCCTCGCCGAAGCTCTCCTCCGAGTACAGCGGCCGGGACACCGCGTACCGCCGCCGGGCCGCGGGTGGCGCCGTCATCGTCACGATCGCCGCCGCCGCCGCCGACACCCCTGCTGGTCGCCCGCTGGTCGCCTGCCGGTTCTGGTGGGTCCTCCGCTACGTGGCTCTGGTAACCGGTAATCACATCAGGTTAGTGCCTTTGAACGTCACGTATCAAAGCAGATGGGAGAGCTGGTGGGGGGGGGGGAGAGCTGGGAGAGCTGGGACAACAAAGGCGCAGCTCTTTGGCCTCATGGTCACGATCGTCATTGAGGTCGACCTGCACTTTTGCGCCACCGGAGTCCCAAACAGTCCCGGCTTATGACGTCTCCAACCTATTCTGTTCTATCAAGTTGTGCCAGTTGATTGACCCCAAAACATGGAAAAATAGATTAAATAATAAACGAATATTACAGTACAGTCTCAGTACCAGTGGCTTCAAGATACAAGGATTATTATGCATAATAAATTGTTCCTCCTTAAAGCCTCACCTAGTTCCTTGGTTTAATCCTATTCCGTTTTTTTGCTCCCGAAAAACTTCTCGTCTCCAAAAGGGTCTCCTGCTCAGCACGACGGTCCGGGATCGACTCTCAACATTTTCCGAGTGCCGTCCAACTTCATAAATCCTCATCTGTCATTCATCTTATCACGGCAGTAATTATTAACCGCCGTGATGATGAGGAGGTCGTCACACACACACCGCTGTGTACACTTCTTATCCTTGACCATTGTGCCCACTGATAGTCACATTAGCTCGCAGGCCCAATTCAATCTATCTGTTTGCATCATAGCAAGTGTGTGATATGCACATAAATAAATGTCCATGAATAGTGATTTATAGACGGGACGGGGAGGACGTGGTTTCCCGAGCCGAGCGGTTATATATTCCTTTTGCTCGGGGATGGAAATCAAGATCAAGAATGTGCACGCGACCAACAAATATGTGACACATTATTTTAACTGAAATTTCAGAAATAATTTTCGTGAATTCAACCGATTCCATATTGAGGTAGGGGGCTCGTAGCCAATACATGAATGCAAAATATAATTGTATTAAAAATGACTCTCTGTCTTGGTGATAACCAAGACAGAGAGTCAATAAATTATATTTAATAAATGACATTTAATAGAGACCTTAGCTGCTACATTTCTTCCTCAGATTTTGTCATGGATGAAGAATTGCAGAAGCAGTATTTACCTGACGCTTTAATGCTAAATATTGAGGATGCATAGTGAAACAGCAGAAAGCATCTTCAAGAAACATTAGGTCAGGGAGCAGATGTAAGACCTTTGGTCAGCTGGTATTAAATGATCATCTAATCAACATTTAGCATCTGATAAACCCTGACACATTGGTATCAACCTTGCATTGCAAGGCTAATAAGATTACAAATACAACTGAACCACGACTCAACTGAATCACTTCTCACTCTACTAGCCTAGGAACCAGGGAACCAGGGAGGAAGCTGGGAATCGTTCCTGGAAACTACGTCCAGCGTTCCTGGAAACTACGTCCAGCGTTCCTGGAAACTAAATGAAACCTTTCCACGGTAAAGAAAACCCTTCCAGTGGCTCTCGAACGTTCCCTCACTGGTCTACACTCCCAGCTCACATGTTAATGTGTCTTCAGGTCGGGGGTTGAACTAAGGTGGCCCGGAGTAAACAAGTGGCCCGGAGTAAACAAGCAAGTAAACAAACGAGAGAACAACACATGGACCGTTCGTTAATCCCGTCGTTATTAAGCCATAAATATGAATACTAAAACATAGCGATACCATTTTTATCAAAGATGACCGGCGGCGCGGTTGTAAATCGACACCCTCCATCCACACAAGATATACGGTCCTTTATTTATTATTAGTTTCCTGAAGCCAACACTGGACTGAACCCTCATAACCGCCACAGGAGGCGTCGCGGCTGTTAAACCCACCGACGGACAAGATCGTCACAAACATGAGTCAAGAGTAGAAGAAGTTTCTCCCTTCAGGTTTACTCACTTCATTGGAGGGCAAATTATGTTGCCCCCGGACACTTAGACGTCGGAACAGGTAGATCTCTCTCTCCTCTCCTTTCCCACCGTTTGAAAAGAGAAAATAAATGAAGATTCTGTTCGATTTCGGGAGTGTCGTACCTCCAAAGTCCCGCTTCCCAGCTGTCCGTCCGCCGAGACCGACTCTCTGTGGACACATCTCCCACGCTGGTCAATGAGCCCTTTTAAGACTAACTAGTGAGGTGTACGGGATTAATGGGTTTCGGTTTCTCATGAAGGTCAGAGGTGATTAAAGCGTTCATGTGTGCGCGGTGTGTGTATCCGGTGGTCGCCGGCCTTTATCAATGAACGCCATTCACCCGCGGTCTGGTCGCCGGCCGCCATGTCTGAGCGGAGATAAAGCAAACATTAGTTGGGCTCATTAATAAAGCGCCGTTGTCACGTAGGCCTTGTGGGGCTTTTACACACAACGGTGCTCCTGGGAAAGGATTCCTGTTCAATTTGAGGAGATAAAGATATCATAGGCAACAGCTTAGGGACCCTGGAGTCATAATGGAATCATAATGAAAGCACATGTCTTTATCAGGTAAAGCATATCCCTGAAATTAACCAATAAGTCCAGTAAGTTCCATACTCCGGACGAATTCCACAAGTGGACAGAGAGATTGTTCTGTTTATACATTGATATTATTATGTCATTTCCGAAGCATTCTTGTGTTTATCGTGTTATTATCTGCCTGGGCGATAAGAAATGTCTTTCTCAATAAATGGGAATATCAATTCTCTATTTAGAGACACAGAAACAAATTATTTATAACTTGGCTGGACGATCGGAGAGTGTGTGTGTGTGTGTGTGTGTGTGTGTGTGTGCATGTGCATGTGTGTGCATGTGTGTGTGTGTGCGTGCATGAGTGTGTGCATGTGTGTGTGTGTGTGCATCTTTTGTTCTCCTCAGTTGGGGCGGGATCAGTCACAACAGGAAACAGACCCCCCCTCAACTCTCGCCCACTTCCTGCATGTGTCTGTTTATACCGTTACGGTTTACTTTGAAACTAAATTCTTTTAGGACGTTCTACGTTTGTTGACGACCGCGTAAACAACGAGGATCCACTCCGGACGACGGGATTTTTCCATAGTTTTTCCATTTATTTCTCATCCATCAATTCCAACCAAATCACACTTTCCCTTAATAGCACCTTCCGCGCAAAAAATTGCAATACAAGGTGCTGAGCGTACAATGACAAGACAACAATACAGAGAAAAGCAACAGTAATACAAGGAAGCGATCATACAGGAGATAAGAGACCTGGGAGAAAGGGAATAAAGGAGATGTGTTTACAGATTGCGCCGCCCTCAGCTCCCGTGCAGCTCCAGAGGCCGGCAGCAGAGTTTGACTTTTTCGTTATCTTGTCTCTGAAAATGTCCACTCTGGCTCCTGAACGTCTGAAGTGATTCCGGGGGCCCCGGTCCCCGAGTTCTCCGCGGCGGCTTCCGTCTAGATCAGCGTCTAGATGATGTACGGCAATTTGGCGGACAAGCTTTTTGTACGCCGTGTCTCGGAATACCATTAAAGTGCACACATCCTGGGGCGGCTTTGTGCCCCCCGAGACGACCCGACCCCTCGTGCTGTCCGGTAACGAGTCGGAAGAGCTCTGGTCTTACAAGGGTTAGTTTGAAAGCCCATGGATCGCCTTCAAGTAATAATAACAACAAAGATTATAATTAGAACAACAACACGACGACTAATTCTACTGTGCATAAATATTGAATATTAATCAAAAGAATGATATACAGTGTAATGGGGAATGAATGTGGTATTAAACTGGAGAGGAAACTCTTACTGTGTGTTGGTTATCGGAGGTTTCCATGTGTTCATCAAAACTGGTCGACCTCCTGATTGTCTTGCAGCGCAGAAAGCTGAACACAAACAGAGCAGAAAAACATCTCTGGAAGCGTTCGGAAGTAATCCTACAAGCTGATTTCATCTAATTGATGATTCCGGTTGTGTGATTTTATGTACTGTAAATAGACGCCAAGATTGTTTGTATGACAAACATCTAAAAAAAGAAAGCGCTAAGAAAGTGTTAAAGCTAAAGGTAGGATCCAGAATAAAGAGATCGGCCTACCTGTTCAGATTGGATGTGGAGGACGGCGTCGTGGACGGAGACAAACAGGAGGTCCCTGCTCACCACCTCGTCAAAGAAGACCATGGCCTCCATCTTCCTCATGATCTGATCTGCATCGTTAACACACACAGCGATAGAGAGACAGAGACAGAGAGAGAGAGAGAGACAGAATGAAACCTACTGTATAGTCGAGAGACAAGTGCTAACTAATTGTTAATTGATTGTTAATTGTTAATTCATTCGCTACCGTCACAGCCGGTCACATAAACTCTGACTCCGATGCGCAGGAACTCCTTGATGACCTGTAGAGACAGAGGTGCTTCATAGAGTCAAGTCACAGTCCTCTACAGCAGACCTACAAAGAGTCTAGTAGAGCCTAGTAGAGTCTAGTAGAGCGTAGTAGAGCGTAGTAGAGTCTAATAGAGCCTAGTAGAGTCTAGTAGAGTCCAGTAGAGACTAGTAGAGCCTAGTAGAGCGTAGTAGTCTAGTAGAGTCCAGTAGAGCGTAGTAGAGCGTAGTAGAGTCTAGTAGAGTCTAATAGAGCCTAGTAGAGTCTAGTAGAGCGTAGTAGAGCGTAGTAGAGTCTAATAGTCTAGTAGAGTCCAGTAGAGACTAGTAGAGACTAGTAGAGCGTAGTAGAGTCCAGTAGAGCATAGTAGAGTCCAGTAGAGTCTAGTAGAGCCTAGTAGAGCTAGTAGAGCCTAGTAGAGTCTAGTAGAGTCTAAGTAAGTCTAGTACAGCCAAGTTAGAGTCTAGTAGAGTCTAATAGAGTCCCAGTTAGAAGATCCAGGTAGTCTAGTACAGCCAAGTAGAGTCTAGTACAGGCCTAGTAGAGCCTAGTAGAGTTATATACGGCGTCCGGTAGAGCATAGTAAAGAGTCTAATTAGAGTCTAGTAGAGCTCCAGTAGAGTCTAGTAGAGCCTAGTAGAGCCCTAGTAGAGGCTTAGGTAGAGGTCCAGTAGCCAGTCCAGTAGAGTCTAGTAGAGTCCTCAAATAGAGCCTAGTAGAGCGTAGTAGAGCCTAGTAGAGTCCAGTAAGAGTCCTAGTAGAGTCTAGTAGAAGCGCCTAAGTAGAGCGTAGTAGAGCCTAGTAGAGTCTAGTAGAGTCACGTAGAGTCTAGTAGAGCCTAATAGAACGTAGTACAGCCTAGTAGAGCCTAGTAGAGTCTAGTAGAGCTTAGTAGAGTCTAGTGGAGCCTAGGAGAGTCCAGTAGAGCCTAGTAGAGTCTAGTAGAGCCTAGGAGAACCCAGTAGAGTCACGTAGAGTCTAGTAGAGTCTAGTAGAGCTTAGTAGAGTCTAGTAGAGCCTAGTAGAAGCTCAGCTCACCAGCCTCAGGCTCTTGACGGCCACCACGTCCAGGAAGGACACGGCGGAGAAGTCCAGCACCAGGCTGTGGATGTCCACCCTGGGCACGGACACCTCGACGGGCAGCTCCCTGGTCCAATCCACGGGCAGCTCCAGCTCGAGGCCCCGCCCACCGTCGTCCTGGTCGCTCTCGAACCCTTTGTTCTCCAGGCCCGGGGATCGCTGGCCGTTCACCAGCCCTGTCTGGGAGCCAAGCGCGCACACACACACACACACACACACACGCACGCACACGCACACACACACACACATCAGATTATTTAATACACTATTTCATTTTCCTTTGCTCACGGATGCCCAATGAGGTGATGAGTGAACTTTTTGGCAGAAAGTCTCGACTGGAGTTGTGACGACGTTGGTAATTGTTATGGCGGATCATTACACGCCTTTATTTGAGGCCATCGGTTTTTACTGCGTACGGCATTTCCTCGGGAGGCGGTCGTCAACAACCCCTCGACGACCGTCGCTATGAGAGAGGAGGAGGAGGAGGACGAGGAGGACGAGGAGGAGGAGGAGGAGGACATCCTCTGTGTACAGGGAAGTAAATACTTGGGAGCTGGGGAGCAGGGAGGTGGAGTAATACAGGAAGTGTGTGTTGCGTTGCGCTGGTGAGTGGAGCTTCCAACAACGTTCACCTCTGTGGCCTTCAGCTTGCCTTCCCCGAGGAGCTTGTGGATCTTCCTGAGGGCCTTGTTCCTCTTCTTGAAGACCCTGACGGCGTCGAAGCCCACCTGCAGGGCGGCGGTAGAGAACACATTTCTAACGTCTAACGAAAAGGTGATGAGCCGCGTATGATTTAATCCATTCTATACATTTTTAAAAGAGCCAAATATTCCCCCGAATCGTGGGTCATCGACCACAATAGTTCTGTCTACAGAGGGAAATGGATAAATGCACAAAACAAAGATAACATTGGTTCACAAAGAGGAAGCAGATAGACCACGTCATTGGCGCTAGCCTAAACTTCCAAAGAAGGAAATAATTAATAACTAAGATCTGAGCTTGTAAACACTTGACGATCTTAGACGGGGACTATTTTAAAAGACGCCGAGAGAATTCACTCACGGCGACTCTGAGACGCTCCTTAAAGTAGTCGACGTTGGCGAAGTAGAGCGGAGCGCTGCACCTGAAGATCTTGACCCCGGGAACCTCGGCAATCTTTACACGAGGGAGACGAGAGTCAGTCAGTGGAAACGGGAAGGAGCATCGGGGGCCTCGGAAGCTATTACTTCTCGGGGTCGCGAGTCGAGTAAAACGTAAATGCTTGAGCGCAGCTTACATGTTTGTAGTCTTGCACGTCCCGGTACAGGTCAGTGCCGGCTATGTTCCCCAGCGTGGAGCATGTGGGGCTAAGATAAGAGGGATGAGTGATGAATGAGGAACCTTTGTAACCCTCATACGACCGCACATGGGATTTTCCACACCGACACTTTGTTCTGTGACACAAGGTGAAAGGTTTCCGTTGGCATGTCGAAGCCTTTTTATTTTTTTGAGTGTGAATAAAGTCCCGGAGCAGTCGATAGAACACCTTGTGATGAACATTGCCCCTGGGAACAATCACGCTGACAACAATCTCACCTTTAATGGCCCCCTTATCTTACCTCAGAGATAGAACTGCAGAAGGTGTTTGATCGTAAAATCATTTAAATAATGCCGACACTTCAGATTTTAGAATCGCCGTAGGATTTCAGGCGATTGAATCGGTGATATCGGCTGCGGTATCCGTCGCCGTTTACCGTTTAAGAAAAATGGAAGTTGTACACGGACACTTGGTGTGTAAATAGATATAAATGTGACTTGACTTGACTGGACTCGGTGATCGGCGGCCACCCTGGGGGGGTTCGATCCGGGTACCGACCTCTCGGACGCCGCGAGCGGCTCTACGGCGACACGACGGACACTCACAACTGGGTCCTGAGCACCACGGTGCCCAGCTGGAAGAGCAGCCCGGCCAGCAGCCCCGCGTCCAGGCCCAGCAGCACGCACGCGCCGCAGGTGGCCAGCCAGGTGAACTGCAGGCATCAATTTCATCGTCATCACCACGGTAACGTAACAAGGAGTCACTTGACAGACAGACAAAGTCGAGTCGAAACCCATAAACAATACGATGGTTCTCTTTTCTTTCGTATTTGTTCTGCTGCTCGTTAAAATAAAAATGCAGGTTTTCATTGGCGGTGCTAAAAGGATAAACGGATGACACAGAGCCCTCCTCCTCCTCGGAGTCAACACAATCCACCATTACGAGGAATGTTCTACCACTATGTGATGGACAATAAAGTTTTTTTCTAATCTTGAGTCTCGAAGTAAAATAATGCGTCCGGTCCAATTCACGATCAGACGTGGACTCCCACGGACTGACCCGAGCAATCGGTCGGCTCTGTGGTCTGCTTTTAATGTCTCGCCGGACGGAGACACAAGCGTACGCGACACGGCGCCGTCGCCGGTCGTCCCTACGCTACGAGCGCAGCTTCCCGAGTGCGGCCTTGCAGCTGCTGAGACACTCACGCAGTCGGCGGGGCTCTGCCTCCACAGGCGGGGCACCTGGGCCACCTGCAGGAACATCCCCTTCAGGTTGGCGATGACGACGCCCGCCAGCACCGACTGGGGAACACACACACACACACACACACACACACCGCGGGGCCCAGGGGAACGCTCGGTCGTCAGCTAACGGTGGCTGAAGGCTGAGGACACAACCACGTGCAACCAGATAGATGACAGTGCAGTACAACCTTCTGCAGGGGTTCCAGAAGTTGTCCCAGAGCCAGGATGACAATCATCACGATCAGGGCGGAGACGACACCCGCCACCTACAGGACAGACACGCACATAGCAGGAGCACACACACACACACACACACATCCACACACCTGCTACCTGTGTGTGTGTGTGTGTGTGTGTGTGCGTGTGTCTGCACATGTGTTTTTATGTGTACGTGCATCATGGGCCTGTCTCTATTTGTGTGTTTACGAGAGAGAGAGAGAGAGAGAGAGAGAGAGAGGGACGGCGAGAGAGAGAGAGAGAGAGAGAGAGAGAGAGAGAGAGAGAGAGAGAGAGAGAGAGAGAGAGAGTGAGAGAGACTATACGTGTGCATGTGTGTCTGGTACCTGACTCCTCCCCCCTGTGCTCTCCTGTATGGCGGTGCGAGACAGAGCTGTGCTCGCCACGAAGCTGGAGAAGCACCCGCAGAACACGTTGCTCACCCCGAACGCTAGCAGCTCCTACAGCACACACACGCACACGCACACGCACACACACACATACACGTGCACACAAACACACACACACACAGACGTGCACGCAAACACACACACACACACGTGCACGCAAACACACACACACACACACACATACACGTGCACACAAACACACACACACACGTGCACGCAAACACACACACACACACACATGCACGCAAACACACACACACACACATGTGCACACACACACACACACACGCACGCTTCATTATTTATTCATTTATTGGCTGCGTTGAGCTACCGCTACGCCCCCTGCACTAATAATAAACTATAAAGTTACACTATAAAGTTTAACTATAAAGTTACACTATAAAGTTGAATACACTGAAAGCTCGGTGTGTTCATCTGTGATAAGCTGAGGAGCGGCAAGGCGAGGACAGCATGAGACTGTGTTCTCGTCTGATGAGACATCATAAAGGTCGTATTATCTCTCAGCGCACCGATGGTTGGGTGCCACGCGAGCTGAGACAGCAATAAAAATGAAATAATCAGATTCCTGACCTTCCACAGCGCAGTGTCGAGACGAAGCACAACGTTATCGCGCCAGAATGCGACAGAAACATTTGATTTGGACGTTCAAAGGCGTCGTTTCTGCATGCATCAAGTGCGGGGCGGATACGAGGTGGTGAGTTTATGGTCGAGTCTGTGTGTCTTGTTCTGACTCACTCTCTGTCTGTCTCTCTCTCTCAGTCTCTCTCTCTCTGTCTCTCTCTCTCTGTCTGTCACACACACACAAACACACACACACACCCCCCACCTGATTCCCGTGGATGTCGTAGTCGTGTTTGCCAGCGTACACCTTGGCCACGGAGACGGCGACGGCGTAGGAGACCACCGCCGTGGAGAAGCTAGGCCCCAGGAGCTCAGAGAACAGCCCCGTGTCCGGGGGCCGGGGGGCCGCGAAGCTGGGGGCCCGCACACACACACACACACACACACACACGTCATCATCAGCATCATCATATACCTGCAGTGATGATGATGTCACCAGGTATGTAGGATGTTATACAACAAACAGGAGAATATTATATACTATAATATACCTGTATATGCATAACACACACACACACACACACACACACTCACACACACACACACATTCCTGTGTCTGCTCTATGATTTAAGAGGGATTACAATGAGGTGGGGGATGGGGTCAGGGGTCGCGCGCCTCCCCCAGGTCACCCTCGGAGACGGGAAACAGGAAGTGCCCTCACCCTCGGGGAATGCTGCGGACAATGTTGGCGCCGTAGCGAGCGTTCAGGTCCACGGCGTAGGACAGGCACGCCGCCGCCGCGGTCTGGGGGGAACATTAGCTCCGGGTCGGTGGTCGTTTCTCAGATGTGTTGTTGTTCTTTATGTCATGCGAATAAAGAAATGTGAAATTTGAAATTGTGGAATTATAATACCAGGCTCTCACCACAATCACTTCGATGGGAATCGGCACCGGCATGCGATGCTGGTATCTGGTGTTGATCTCCTTGACGACCATCACCACGGCGACGGTGAGGAGGCCGGCCACCAGGTCGGCCGCGTTGCTCTGGCGGACGTTGGACGCGACGTCCAGCAGAGTCTGCAGGGGGGCGCCACAAACGAGGGGGTTAGCTACAGTAGCTCCTCCTCCAGGGTTGTGGTCCAGGGGGGTTCCCACTTCCCAGACAGGAAAATCTTCTGGATTAACACTTTAAGCGCAGTTTATACTTCTGCGTGTTTACCTAGGGGACGACGCAGAAGGATACGACGCGTTTGGTGGGACCGACCGCAACTCAACAGTTTGACACTCACGTAGAAGATGGAGAAGGTTCCGCTGTGGCTGCCGCTGCCGGGCACCGAGAGCACCGTCTTCAGCTGGGAGACGAGGACGTGGACGGCGGCGGCGGTGGTGAAGCCGCCCACCAGGGGGTCGGACAGGTAGCGCACCAGGAAGCCCACCTGAAGACACCCCAGCGCCACCTGGCGGGAGGGGCGGGGGGGGGGGCATTGCTGACACAGAATCCTGATCGTATATATCGTAAAGAGTTATGTCATCCGTTCACCTGCCGTCACCTGGATGAGTCCCACGAGCACCGTCATGGTGGCGGCCACCGCGATCCTACGGTCCTCCATGGCCTCGACGTCCACGTGGGACACGCCCACCGCGCCGCCGCTCGCGTTCCCCTCGGCCGTCTCATTGGCAGGAAGCAGGAAGTGGTCGTCGGGGGCGAGCGTGAGGACCACAGAGCCCACCATGAGACAGGTGACCGGGAAGGGCCCTGGTATGGCACAGGTATACACACAGGTAACACAGGTAAACACACAGGTAACACAGGTAAACACACAGGTAGCACAGGTAAACACACAGGTAACACAGGTAACTACAGGTAAACCCAGGTAACACAGGTAAAGACACAGATATACACACAGGTAAACACACAGGTAACACAGGTAAACACACAGGTAGCACAGGTAAACACACAGGTAACACAGGTAAATACAGGTAAACCCAGGTAACACAGGTAAAGACACAGATATACACACAGGTAAACACACAGGTAACACAGGTAAACACACAGGTAGCACAGGTAAACACACAGGTAACACAGGTAAATACAGGTAAACCCAGGTAACACAGGTAAAGACACAGATATACACACAGGTAAACACACAGGTAACACAGGTAAACACACAGGTAACACAAGTAAACCCAGGTAAACACAGATATACACACAGGTAAACACACAGGTAACACAGGTGAACCCAGGTAAACACAAGTAGTAATTAAACAATTAAACACAGGAACACAGGAACAGGTAACATAAGGTGACACGGGCGTGGGTCTAAGCTGGGTAAAGACCCCTCGGTGGTCTTACCCACGGAGATGTGTCTGGAGGTGCCCATCAGGAAGTACGTGAGCAGGGGGAAGAAGGCGGAGTAGAGACCGTACACCGGAGCCACGGACACCAGGAGCCCATAGGCCAGGCCTGGAGGAGGCGTCAAGGGCAACATTCATCCAAGTCATTCAACTTTCATGTGATTTATCTGACCTGTCCTTGTGTAGTGTGTGCATTCTCACACACTTTTACTTATCGGTTTGTCAGAAAAGGCTAAGAGGGCGGTGGAGTGTGGAAGGCATCTAGTTAATTTAGTATGTTTCTATCTTTGTCTCCTACCGTTTCTACTACTTTCGCCTCACCTTGTAAGCTACACACCAGGCCTGTGCTGACGCCGGCGATGACATCCCCGGCCAGCCATTCCCTGATCGGATACCTCGACAGCCAATCGAACACGGGGAACAGCCCTCTGAAGGCCTTCAGCGCCCGACTCGAGGAACAGCTGCACAGTGAGACGAGAACATTCATCGAAAGTGAACGCGGAGAGCGTCGGCCTGCGAGAGGTCGAACCCCTCGAAGTGTCTCGATTAAAACACAGAAGCTGACCTTCCACACTTGTCAGCGAGTCTTTGTTTAAAGCTCTTCTCCGGCCGTGTCTGTCTCTCGCCGCGTCTGTCCAACGCCGGGTTGGTGTAGACGGGCCTGGAGACTCGGTACTCCTGCTCCGCCACGCAGCGATCCATACCTGACCACTAGGGGAGGACACGGAGTCATGGTTAGGGTTCTGCTGGGTTCTGACCCCCACACCCCAACGTCTGCATCCTAACCGGTAGGCCCTGTAGGCAGGGGTCACGCTGTGATGTCACTGGGGTAGATTCCTAGCTTGTTGCTGTATATACCTGGTGGTAACGTGGGAGCCCTTTAATATTACCAGCGCATTCAATGGATTCACTCAGACGGTGTGTGTGTGTGTGTCTCAGAGTGTGTGTGTGTGTCAGAGTGTGTGTGTGTGTCAGAGTGTGTGTGTGTGTGTCAGAGAGTGTGTGTGTGTGTCGTATGTCTCGAGTCCTGTCTGGAACGCAGGAAGCAGCCTGATGTCTAAAGCACATCAGGAAATGAATCCCTGCGAGACATGCAGCGCGGGAACATAAACAGTCTATGGGCTGTAGGTTGGCCAGCCGTGCTGGACACACAGCGGACAGAGGACAATGATCTCAAATAATCAATTTAAGTGGACAACAGTCCGCTTAAATTGATTATTTGAGATCATTGTCCTCCGTTGGTGTTCATTGGACCGGTTCACTTTCACTCCAAATCAGATATATTCATTCAGTTGTCTCACATTGTTCCACATGTTGCGGAGGAAAGCGGCCTGTTTTGTATTCAGCATAATGATCTTTTAATGACCTGCCAAGCGCTCTGTTGGTCGCAGTTCAAAGCAGCCCGGATCAAAAGAGCCGAGGACCTCACAAACACAAACCTTGGCTGTGTTTCTGGACGCCGCCGCCAACCAACACCCACACCCCACCACCATCCATCTCTTCCATACTAATTGAGCAGCGCTGCCAGGATTAAAGTGCTGCACATCTGTAGCAAAGCATGCTGGCCTAGCTGGGTCCACTTAGCCGCCGCGACACGCTAATGCAGGAGACAATAGACTCAATTATTATTGAGAGAATACAGTAGATGACTAGATGTGTTCAGCTGTGAACAGGTGATATTAGCGCTGGACGTCATCTTTTTAATTTTAAACCCTGTCATTGAGATACATTCAATAACCCGTCAAACGTAAATAAAACACAAATGTGAAAAGTGTGACGTTAAGTTCAGCCAAGTTAACAGCTTTTAAACTTTTAAAGTTGTCACTTTTTCACCACATTAACTTGTTCAAATCACATAACATCCACAAAACTTACGACAAGCAACTAATAAAAATGTGTTAGTAGAAGTCAGCCTTACCTGAACCCTGGTCCGGCTGCAGGGGATGCAGAGGTCACTGGCTCTCAGACGCTCTACTGATAAACATCCCAAATGGACGTCATATATATACTCCCTCTGTCTGTCTGTCTCTCTCTCTCTCCCTCTCTCTCTGTCTCTGTGTCTCTCTCTCCCTCCTGAGCGTTGGTACTGGTGGTGGTGGTGGGGGGGGTTCCCTGTAGAGGAAATAGTAGGAGGTGATTGAGCCACTGTGGAGTGTGTGTTTGTGTGTGTGTCTTTTTTATTGTAACTACTGTAACTTGTGTTGAACAAAATGTTCTAGATGACTGGCCGCTCAGATAGTGGATACACTTACACATGCTCTGAGGCCTTGACCCCCGGGCTGACCCCAAGGAAACCTCTGATAAGACCTTCTGGAGACGGAGACGGATTATTTGGAATTGTATCCCTCTCCTCTTTGCTCTCCCTCTCTCTATACATATCTCTCCTCCTCCATCTCCTCCTCCCTCCATCCTCCCCTTCCCTCCATCTCCTCCTCAATCTCCTCCTCCTCCTCCTCTTCCCTCCATCTCCTCTTCCTCCTCCTCCTCCATCTCCTCCTCCTCCTCCATGATGAAGCAGGTCTTGACACACAGCCTCGCAACCCGCGGACGCCCCCTAGTGGCCTAGTGTTTGTTGTTTGTTTGTTAAGAAGACTCATACATGTAAATAGAGCGATACTAGACACTAGATGCAGTTTCACCAAACAGCACTGGCAGCACCCATCTAACATAATGATTTTATTTGTATTATTCTGTTGATTTCTCAATTGTTTTATTGTACTGTATTGCTATGCAACCACAAGAATTTCCTTCAGGATTAATAAAGCTCTATCTCATCTTATTTTATTTCATCTTATCTCATCTTGACAGGCAGGCAGGGATGCTGCAGACAAGGGGGTCGAGGGGGAACTCCTGTGGTGTCGGGGTGTGACCGCTAGGGGGCGCCAAACCACCGTTTACAATACACACAATATTGTTACTCTGTGTTATTAAACATGTATTATAAGATACGATAAGAGATAAGAGATAAGAGAAGATAAGATAAGATAAGATAAGATAGAACTTTAATGATCCTGAAGGAAATTATTGTGCCAGGTTGCATAGCAATGGATTAAAATAAAATATAGCCTGCAATGTTGTAGACATAGGACTGTTGTTATGTTGATATAATTATTAGACAGAGAGAGAGAGAGAGGGAGAGGGAGAGAGAGAGAGAGAGAGGGTGTGTGAGAGAGAGAGCCAGCCCCTCCCACTGGCTGCTGGGTGTGTGTGTGTGTGTGTGTGTGTGTGTGTGTGTGTGTGTGGTGTGTGTGTGTGTGTGTGTGTGTGTGTGTGTGTGTGAGAGAAGGAGACAGTGAGTGTGTGAGTGTGAGAGAGAGAGAGAGAGAGAGAGAGAGAGAGAGAGAGAGAGAGAGAGAGAGAGCGAGAAAGAGAGAAAGAGAAAGAGAGAGAGAGAGTGTGAGTGTGTGAGTGAGAGAGTGTGTGTGACAGAGAGAGAGTGTGTGTGTGTGATCTGGTTCTAGTGTATCGGGACCAGCAGCAGCAGCATCAGCACCAGTATCCTCCTCCTCCTCCTCTTCATCATGTCGGGCCGAGCGGGCTTCTACCGCCAGGAGCTCAACAAGATGGTGTGGGAGGTTCCGGAGAGGTACCAGAACCTCACCCCCGTCGGGTCCGGAGCCTTCGGATCCGTGTGGTGAGTAGCGGGGAGGACCGGGACCAGTGGACCGGGGGACCGGGACCGGGGTACCGGGGAACCGGGAGACCGGGGACCGGGGGACCGGGGAACCGGGAGACCGGGGGAGCAGGGGAGGGGACCGGGGGGGGAGGGTGCCGGGGGACCGGGGAGGTGCCGTGTACGGGCAGGGGCGAGGCTGGCGTCCCGGTAGACCATCAACACACGCACATTCAATTATTATTATTATTATTATTACGTTACGTTATAATATTATTATTATGTTACTATTTTTATCATTATTTGTGTATTTTTGTATTATTATTAGTATTATTATTATTAATATTACTGTTATTATATTATTATTGTTGTTATTATTATTATTATAATCATAAATATACTTTTTTATTATTATTACTGTTATTATTATTACTATTGCTACTATTATTATTACTATTGCTATTATTATAATTATTATTGTTATTATTATTATTATTATTATTTTTATTATTATTATTGTTATTATTATTATTGTTGTCTATCCTATAATAACATTTCTCTGGTCAAGCATAACAAATAAAATACCGTAATATAATAACCGTAATAACCATAATAGACGTCGAGTACAGTCGTGTTTTGTTATTTCGGCCCGAAAGTCGCTTTCGTATTGCCTTTGCGTTGGCGTGGCGGCTGTACTTTAATGAATATGCTCGTTAATTCAACTAGAGGCTATAATTAGAGTCCTAGTGGTGATATTAGACATAAGTGATGATGTAAGCCTCGTAGCCTAGTCGCTCTGTCTCAAGGCTGCGCTGCTACACCAGGTTGTACGGTAATGATGCACCGAGCGTACAGGGAACTGATAGCAGACATGCGCAGTAGAGGCGGAACCACCAGCAGAGACAGCAGAACGACTCATCTGGAAGGGATGGGCACACACACACACACACACACACACACACACACACATGCACACACACACACGCACACGCACACGCATGCACACACACACACATGCACATGCACACATACATGCATACACACACACACTAACAACCTAATATATTATTCATCAACTGCTCCCCATATAACCATCACACAACACCCCCCTCCCCCCCTCTACCTGCCGTGGAGGCATTATGGTTGTTCATCATCGTATCGTCATGGTTACCGTGATAAATCGTGACCACACACCCCACAACCCCCAAGGTGTCTTGATGACAGACAGCTTTGGTGATCAATACTGATACTGGTGATCAATACTGTTTGTGGATGCTAGCTCTGCTCTGCTACGTGTAGGCAGCATGGTTCTAAGGAGCAGGGTTCTGAGAGGCAGGGTTCTGAGGGGCAGTGTTCTGAGGTGCAGGGTTCTGAGGCACATGGTTCTGAGGGGCAGGGTTCTGAGGTGCAGGGTTCTGAGGTGCAGGGTTCTGAGGGGCAGGGTTCTGAGGGGCAGGGTTCTGAGGCGCAGGGTTCTGAGGGGCAGGGTTCTGAGGGGCAGGGTTCTGAGGCGCAGGGTTCTGGGGGGCAAGGGTTCGTCTGAGGCGCATGGTTTCTGAGGGGCAGGGTTCTGAGGGTGCAGGCTGTTCTTGGGAGTCAGGGTTCGTTCTGAGGCACATTGCGTTCTGAGGGGCAGGGTTCTTGAGGTGCAAGGGTTCTGAGGGTTCGATTCTGAGGCACATGGTTCTGAGGGGCAGGGTTCTAGGTGCAGGCGTTCTTGAGAAGCAGGGTTCGTTCTGGGCACATTGGTTCTGAGGAGGGTTCTTAGGTGCAAGGGTTCTGAGTGCAGGTTCTGAGTGCAGGTTCGTTTCTGAGCACATGGTTCTGATGGTGCAGGGTTCGGTTCTGAGCACATGGTTCTGAGGCAGGGTTCTTGAGGTGCAGTTCTAAGGGCAGGTTCTGACGCAGGTTCTATGGGCAGTTTCTGATGTGCAGGGTTCTGAGGGCCAGGTTCTAGGCCGCAGGGTTCTGAGGCGGCAGGGTTCTGAGGCGCAGGGTTCTGAGGTGCAGGGTTCTGAGGCGCAGGGTTCTGAGGCGCAGGGTTCTGAGGCGCAGGGTTCTGAGGCGCAGGGTTCTGAGGCGCAGGGTTCTGAGGCGCAGGGTTCTGAGGGGCAGGGTTCTGAGGCGCAGGGTTCTGAGGCGCAGGGTTCTGAGGCGCAGGGTTCTGAGGGGCAGGCCTGTGGTGCCTCATGTAGGCTAGCTGATAGCAGAGTTAGAGGTCCTTCTTTCTTGTGAGCTGTGAGTTTGTTCTTTCTCTCTCATCAAGATATATGTCTAAAGATAGATAGAGATAGATAGATTGCAAGCAAGAGGAAAAAGAGGAAGAAAGAGAGAGAGACAGAGAAAAACAGAGAGAGAGAGAGGAGAGAGAGAGAGAGAGAGAGAGAGAGGTGGTGTTGAAACCAGCATTCCCCTCCAGCAGCCCCTTTTCTTCTCTTCTCTGCATTGTCTCCTGGTGACTTTACAGCCATTGTTACTGAGCTGCTCAGAGCCGCTGTGATTGATTAGAAATGGAGAGGAGAGGGGGGGGGGGGGCTTCAGACTGAGGGGAGGGGCGAGGAGGTCGAGGGTTCAGGTCAGGGGTGTGTGTGTGTGTGTGTGTGTGTGTGTGTGTGTGTGTGTGTGTGGTTCGGAGGGGAGGTGTTGACGAGAGCACAGCAGTAAAACACAGCACAGTCAGTCAGCCGCCGTAGCCGATGCCCGGGGTCAGAGGTGAAACGGGCGGCTGGTATAATGCATGTTGAGAGAGAGAGAGAGAGAGAGAGAGAGAGAGAGAGAGAGAGAGAGAGAGAGAGAGAGAGAGATGTGTGTTGAGATGTGATGAGGAGAGGGCGATAGCACTATATAACAGAGTGCTATTAAGGCAGAGAGATATAAATAAGAGGAACCAGCGGGTTGCCCGGACGCCGGTGGCTGCAGAGGAGAGTTATGAAACGTTAGCAACCCTCAGGAAGGAGAGGAGACATCCGTCATGGACTTCTGAGAACCAAGTGACACACAGGATGCAGAAACAGACAGCAACCCACACAACAACAAGAACAACAAGAACCTCAGCACCAAACAGGCGACCACGTCCACACGCGCTACGTTACCATTTATCTTGAAACAGAACAACCACAAATACAGCGAAGCAGCCGACCACGATTTGTTTTTCTGCCGTAGAACACAGCACACAGTTCTGTAATGACAAACCACACACACACACACACACACACGTACACACACACACACACACACACACACGTACACACACACACACACACACACACACGCTCATGTGTCACACCGGATGTGCATCTAGAGCCTTGGCAGGGAACAGAGATATTAATCTAACTGGAAAGATGGAAAGAAAACAACTAACGACAGACACTGTGTGTGTGTGTGTGTGCGTGCGTGCGTGCGTGCGTGCGTGCGTGCGCGTGTGTGTGTGTTAGCGGGGCGGCAGACAAGCTGAGCCTGTTGGCTGACACCCAGGGTATGAGGGGCATGAGGTCGGGCGGTCGGGGGTCCGGAGTGGGCACAGGCGAGGAGGATGGGTTGACCACCACCATCACCACGGGGGGTCTCACACACACACACACACACACAGCTAGCTTGTAATCAAACACACTCCCCCATGTCAGCGGGGCGGGGGGGGGCTTAGCTCGTGCTAGCATGCTGCACAATGAGTGAGCACAGCATGCTAGCCTTCCCTCAGTCAGTGGACCGCGGCTAACGTCACGACGGAAGGCCGAGCCTCGAATAGCCGACAGCAAGGAGGAGATGACTCGTTCCTCCCTCGGCAAGGAAGGAGAGATGTGAAATATGAGGACCAGACGAGCGGCCGTTTGTATTCTCGGCCTCCGGCCATATCGGTTTTCATACGCCAAGCAGACACGATACGGCCGGATACCCCGTCTCTATGTCTTTGTAGTCGCCTCTCGTCTCTCTCTCTCTCTCTCTCTCTCTCCATCCCTCCCTTCCTCCCTCCTGAGTTTCACTTCCTCGTTTTTGAGCAGGGTTCGGTCTTTTTTTTTTTCCGCTGTGCGTCGCACATGTGTCTCAATCTCTTCTGCTTTCCTGTCGGGTCGGAGGAGGAGGAGGACGTGACCATGATGACTTCCTCTTTATCCGGACGACATATTATGCATGCACGCTCGCACACACACACACACACACGCACACACGCACGCACACGCACGCACACACGCACACGCACGCACGCACACACACGCACGCACACGCACACACGCACACACACTCCCAGGCTGCAGCAGTAACATCGTAGTGGTGTTGCGTAGTCATTTACATATCTCTCTTTCAACATCCACCGGGGCCTTTCACTTCCATTCTAGTGCTTTCTCGGTTTCAGCTCTCAGTGTAAATGTCTAAACCTCTGTCTACTCACCACCCCTCCTCCAGCTCAGCCTATGACGTGGTCTCACGGGAGAAGGTGGCGGTGAAGAAGCTGTCCAGACCGTTCCAGTCTCTGATCCACAGCCGGCGGTCCTACCGGGAACTGCGGCTCCTCAAGCACATGAAGCACGAAAACGTCAGTGAGGACGAGATGAAATATGAATCCAATAACAGAGAGCAGCATCATTTTTGTTTTATCATAGCTTCACTTCGACTATCGGCGAGTCTTTTAGTTGTTAAAATCTTTTAGGAGTTGGACGGAACGGCGACACAAAATGATGCGTCGTGCACAAGTTCAAGTTCTTTATTGTCAGTCATAAACACAACAATTACCGTCAAGCAGTCGATGGCAATGAAATTCTGGGCTCTCAGGCTCCCTTCATGTGGTCGAGGGTCTCGGCAAAACTGGTACTGACCGGAGCTCTTTCTGTCTCTGGTTCCACTGACTGGAACCACTGGTACTGACTGGTCCCCTTGCTCTCTGGTTCCGCAGGTCATCGGCCTCCTAGATGTCTTCACGCCCGGAGCCACACTCGAGGACTTCACTGAGCTGTACGTGTCCTTCTGTACCCGCTGTGGGGTGCAGGTCCAGTGACAGGGTGTCTCTCTGACTCCCAGCTGAAAGGTTCCCGGTTCGAACCCCGATGTGTCCACAGACACCGTGAACCCGTAGTCACCTCTGAGCAAGATGATTTACAATATTATTATTATTATTGTGTCATGGGAGCAGGTGATAGGTTCAGCACAGTGTGTGTGTGTGTGTAAATGCGTATGTGTGTATGACCCCCACCTGGCTCCGCCCCCTCCCAGCTACCTGGTGACCAACCTGATGGGGGCAGACCTGAACAACATCGTCAAGTTCCAGCGGCTGTCCGACGAGCACGTGCAGTTCCTCATCTACCAGCTCCTCCGGGGGTTAAAGGTCAGTCACCCATCATGCACGGGGCGGGGCGTTCATTACATTAAACCCCGTAGTGATCTGGACTCACACGATGATGACGGATGGAGTTAGAAGACCCCTTAGAAAGAGTTACCAATACAGATTTAATGCATTTGCATTTACATTATGTTATGTTTGGCTATTATTAGCCTATTTGTAATCATTGAAGATCTGATGATCATGAATATAGATGATATTGAATATGGATAAACTTTTTCTCATATACTTTTTAATCAAAAGACAAATCCTTGACGTTGACTTTTTGGATTATTTATGAGCCGTTCGTCGGAGCAGCGGGCCGAGCTAGTGTGGGAGTGACGCTCAACAAAGGAGCCCCTTCTTTATAGAATGAAGGCCAACTTCTGGAATGCTCTGTTGACCTCTATCTCCATTATGTCTCCCCCCC
Source organism: Coryphaenoides rupestris (assembly GCA_002895965.2). Lineage (NCBI taxonomy): Eukaryota > Metazoa > Chordata > Actinopteri > Gadiformes > Macrouridae > Coryphaenoides > Coryphaenoides rupestris. The sequence continues at coordinate 222,363 of PIJE02000534.1, read as the reverse complement.
CCCCCCCGGCTCTCCCCCTTCGTCTCATCTCCCCCCTCGGTCTGCCCCGGGTGCTGCAGTATATCCATTCAGCTGGCCTGATCCACAGAGTAAGAGACCATGACCACCGTCTTTCGTCCAACGTTTGGTGTAATTAACAATCAAAACGGCGCACAGATGGATCACATTTCCGTGTTCCTGTTCTGCTGCTTTGATCAGTTTTAACGAGCCATCCCATGTAACTGCGTGAACGCGTGTATGTACTGTATGTACTGTATGTATGTATGTATGTATGTATGTATGTATGTATGTATGTATGTATGTATACGACGATGAATGTATTCCCCGTTGAACGTCGTCCCCGTCGTCATAATTCACGGCCACGTTCCTCTCATCGTCTGCTTCTAAATGTCTCCTCCCAGGACCTGAAGCCCAGTAACGTCGCCGTGAACGAGGACTGTGAGCTCAGGGTAGGAGATCAGTCATTTAGAAAGCGCTTCACCCACCTCACCCCCCTCAACCCCTCACCCAGTCCCCAGTCCTCCATCTCATTGTCTGTCTGTCTCTCTCGGTCTCTTCTCTCCCCCCCCCCCCCCCACCCACCAGATCCTGGACTTTGGCTTGGCCCGGCAGACGGACGATGAGATGACGGGCTACGTGGCGACCCGGTGGTACCGGGCGCCGGAGATCATGCTCAACTGGATGCACTACAACCAGAACGGTGAGCAGAACGCAGCAGAACCTGCGACGTCTGAGATGTTGTCACTGTTGGCTGTGACATAACATATGAACAGAGGATAAGAGGATGTCTGGGTGTCTCATTTGTTAATTGTTTTAAATGTTAAATGTGTTTTTGTTTCTTTCAGTGGACATTTGGTCGGTGGGATGCATCATGGGAGAACTTCTGAAGGGCAAGGTTCTGTTCCCTGGAAACGACTGTATCCTCATCACCACACACACACACACAGTTCACTGCTAAAGTTGTTTTTAGCACTACAGCATTTGAGCACTCCGTGGAGACACACACACACACACACACACACACACACACACACACACACACACACACACACACACACACACACACACACACACACACACACACACACACACACACACACACACACACACACACACACACACACACACAGAGAGACTGCTGGTCGATTTGCATCACAATCCTCAACTTTTCCGACGGGGTGAGGGGTGGAAAACAGGAGAGAGACAAAGATCACAAAAGGCTCAATTGTAGAAGTTTCCACGAGCTGTGTCTCGATGCAAAAGTGACATGAATTAGTTTCCATGATTGAGTCCAGAGGGGAGCGCTTCTCAGGAGATGGAGCGATGCTGCAGACTTAAAGGGGAACGTTGCACACGAAGCGATTTCCTAATTTAAAGCCGAGTTTCTCCTTGACTCCTCCTCCTCCCGCCACAAGACATCGACCAGCTGAAGAGAATCATGGAGGTGGTGGGAACGCCCACTCCGGACCTCCTCAAGAAGATCTCCTCGGAACATGTGAGCAGAAATAAGAGTCACACAAAGTGTATTCGTGTCTTGCTATTAACTTCCACATCAAGGGGCAGAATCATTTCTCAGACGACACCAACAGAACTCCCTTTAAAACGCCCCCAACCCCCCCACCCAGACACACACCCCCGTCTAATTGATCGATTGTGATCGACAAGATTGACGACTGAATAGTCGATGTGGGCGTATGGTTGGAGGAGTGATTGATCTGTTCCATTGATTGTCTCCGTGGTGACCCGGTGGTGTGGTCGGTCCGCAGGCCCAGAAGTACATCCAGTCACTGCCCTTCATGCCTCAGCAGGACCTGGAGAAGATCTTCAGGGGCGCCAACCCCATGGGTGAGCAGAGACCCAGCAAGAACCTCTTAGAGTCAATTCCCACAATCCCTCTCGCCCTCTGGTCAGCACACTGACTATCTCTGGCTATTTTAAAAGGGGGACTGGGAATGTTCCAGTTGTTCGGGATAGGATAGGACGGCAGATTCCATCCTGTATGGGAATCTGTCCCTGTGAGAAATTGCGGCAGCCAGAGAATAGTTCATTGTTGGGTAGCTTGGATAGAAGTGTTTACTGAGAGCCAACTAAACAGCTAAACATAAAACTGGATCTCTCGATGTTTGAGATGAAGTAAATATGTCTGCTATAGACAATCACACACAGTTTTTCTCAGTCTATTTTACCCTTCGGTTTACCTTTGCCAGCATTTCTTCCCTCCATCCTTGTAACGCTGAGTCGGCGATTCGACTTCCCAGTGTTACCCCGCATCTCTCTGGCCGGGACTCTGAAACCAACCGTCTCTCTCTCTCTCTCTCCTCCTCCCTCCTACTCCCTCATCCTCTCTCTCTCTCCGTCCCGCTAGCGGTGGACCTGCTGAAGCGCATGCTGGTGCTGGACTGCGACGGGCGGATCTCGGCGTGCGAGGCCCTGGCTCACCCGTACTTCTCCCAGTACCACGACCCGGAGGACGAGCCCGAGGCGGCGCCCTACGACCAGACGCTGGAGAGCAAGGACCGGACGCTGGAGGAGTGGAAGGGTACGGGCCGCCGCTCCGAGACGCTCGGTTACGCCGCGCCAGTTGTCGCCACGCGTCGCTTTGTACGTCGTTTCCTAACACACACACACACACTAACCTTTTCCCTTCCATCCTCCTCACCCACAGAGATGGTGTTCGAGGAGGTGAACGGCTTCAAGGTGGCGGGCACCAAGACGGCTGGCCATCAGGCGGAGCAGTAGAACCCCCGTCCCCCTCCCGTCCCATCCCACGCCCCCCCCCAGCACAGTCACATAGAGATGGACCACACTCCCCCCCCCTCCCTCCCTTCCTCCCTTCCTTCCAATGGAGTAGAAGAAGAAAGAAGATCCGGCTTAGGATAGGATGGGATGGGTGGATGGGCCGGGGGGGCGGGGCTAGGGGAAGCCAGAAGCAGTGTTTACAACGTGGTTTACACCGGCAATAGGCCACCAGAAACACACACACACACACACACACACACACACACACACGCACGCACACGCACACACACACACACACACACACACACACACACACCCACTAGATCTTCCAAAGCTACAGTGAACTTGGCCTAAGCCCCAAAAACCTTAACACAGATGCCGTAAGCAGTTACACACACACACACACACACACACACACACACACACACACACGACACTGTAAGCTAATACACAAAAGAGGTATTGTTCGTCAGCAGCAAACGGTGGCGTATTCATGTACTTAACAAACACACGTTGCCGTGATATATTGTCGCATGAAATACTCGTGCGTATGAAGCGTATATCCTGTATATCACACATAGATATATACTGTATATAACTTAACTCCACCCGTCGTCTGACTGCTTAATGCATCGGCCAGATCAGCAAAAACCAACGCGTACAAACTGCTTTATGACCGAGAGCCACTATGAGGAAGACGGGAGCGAGAGTTTGTTGATTGATTCATGATAATAATACAGCTGATGCTTTAATATCGCGCGATATTGTGTATCATAAGACACACGACGACGCCGCCGACGCCGCGATAAGCAAACTATAAGCTATTTATAACCCGCTCGCGCTGCGCTTCAGTACGCTTCTGCCACCCAACTCTCTCCTTGAGCTCATTATTATTATCCTTCGTCCGAGCGCAACACGAAGCCTCGGGGTTTGCATCTGTGGCGCTTTTTAAATGTAAATACATACGATACGGCGCACACCCGTTATGAGGATATGGATAAGATGTCCAATCATCGGACCAATGAAACATACGACTTACCCGCTTCAATTAACGGGATAAACCACAACTAACCAATCAGCACCCTAACCTAATTAAGAGCCACCTGGTGCAGTTGTAAGCACGTCACTGATTGGCCGATCCCAGATGTATTATTTAAAGAGTACAACAAATGGTACAAACCGTTGAACCCACGCTGGCTAGGAGTGTGCCCATCAACACTTTCATGCACCAGTATCAGAATGGGTAACAGGGTAATAAAAAGAAGGAAACTAAACGCATTATAATATTTCACCGAGGACATAAACTCACAGCACCACAACTTCCACAAGTCATAACTGCGGTTGAGTTTGAGATATATATATATAGATGTATATCTATATATATATATATAACGGCTTAATCGGGGCGAGTCAACAAGCCTCTCTATACAGCAAAACAACAACAACATTATAATCGCATTCTACTTCGTATGGACTTCCTGCTGTACTGCGTAGCTTGTCGTGCAAGATAAGAAGAATAAAAAGCGTAAAAAGCCGTCATAACTAATGTCCAACCTTCCACACGGACGTGCTGCGCGTGTGTGTGTGTGTGTGTGTGTGTGTGTGTGTGTGTGTGTGTGTGTGTGTGTGTGTGTGTGTGTGTGTGTGTGTGTGTGTGTGTGTTGTGTGTGTGAAGAGTTCCCGGTCTTTTCTGGGAACGTTTCCGGAACGCCGGGTGTTTTGTAATAACGTGGTTATGATGTCACACGGTGGGGGGTCATGTGACCGGCCGTTTCCTCTGAATGTAAATGTGTGTTCAAAAGTGAGACCTGTCTTTTTTATTGAATGGTAGCATGGTTTTGTCAGTCTGTCTGTCTGTACTATCTGTCTATACTATCGATCCCAGACGACCGATCTGTGAAACTTAAATGTCAGTGCTGAGTTTACCAATGAAACGTCTCTCATGTTGGCTTTTCAGTCTTGGCTGCGTACGAATAAATTACTCTTTTCTTTTGTCGGTGAGTTCACGTCTCTCCTTGTGTTCCGTCTCTCTGAGTCCATGGCTTCAACTTTTTTGTTTAAAGTGACATTAAGCTAACTTATAAAATCGTCAGTCATTGTGGGCTTGCTGTGTCCACCCAGATGTGTGCTGGTTAGATCGGTTTACCAGTTGGTCCGGTCCACTGGGCATGCTGGTCGAGCTCAGCTTACATCGACGGCAGGTTGGACATGCCCACTTGTGACGTCACAAGCACAATTGTAACGATGGTTGGCCAATCACACGGCCACACCTGGTGGTGCTATAATGTAGGGCCCCTTTAAATCAATCCCAGTGCATTGTTGTCGGGGCTCAACTCGGTTGTCATGGCAACGGACACACACACACACACAGGCAATTGTTTCACACTGGGGACACACCCATCCATTGGCCCCTGGGGGTCCAGGCCGCCCATGGCCCCCCACGGCCAGCCAGCAGCCTCTGTGTGTGTGAGTGTGAGTGTGTGTATGAGTGTGAGTGTGTGTGAGTGTGTGTGTGAGTGTGTGTGAGGGGGGTTAACTTCAGACCAGACTGCGGACTGAGGAGGACGAAGAAGTCATCTGCTGGGAGCCAGCTAATAATAATAAGTTAATCACTTATTAGTCGTCCTATCGGATCGATACCGGATCGATATGTCGTTGCTGCCCCGGTCCCGGACAGGGTTCTACCGGCAGGAGGTGAACCGGACCGTCTGGGAGGTCCCGGAGCGGTACAGGGACCTGAGGCAGGTCGGGACCGGAGCCTACGGGACTGTCTGGTGAGTCACTAAGAAATAAGAATAAAAAGAATACAAATATCATCACTTATTAAGAAATTACAAATATAGTCATTTAAATATCCTTGCAAATTAACCCTAGACACCATGTTACTTTTATGCAGCCATGAGAAATAATTACAAAATGCACTGAACCAATTAATTGATATTTAATTGGATTTAAAACCAGCGTTATGTGAACTAAACAGCAGTGTTGTTTCTGTGACAAATAATAATAAATAATAATAATAATGATGAAATCTAAAAACATTCCTTCACTTTGTCCTATTCATTCACATTCCTCAGTCTCTCTCACACACACACACACACACACACACACACACACACACACACACACACACACACACACACACACACACACACACACACACAAACACACAGCTGGCTGGGGGGGCGGGGTGGCTTAGTGGGCATTGTATTGTCATCAGGGGTCAAGGGTCGACAAAGAATCCCCAACCCCCCCTATCTCATTGTGGGTGACACACACACACACACACACACACACACACACACACACACACACACACACACACACACACACACACACACACACACACACACACACACACACACACACACACACACACACACACACACACACACACACACACACACATTATGGTTCATTGTTTTCGTTTCCACGCCTCAATTAATCTGTTAATCTATTAATCTGCTGGTACACACAAATCTGTCAATTAATCTCTGATAAAACCCTCTCTGAGTTGTGTTATGGTATAGCCTATATCTGTCTGTCTGTCTGTCTGTCTGATGGGTCCATCTGTCTGTCTGTCTGTCTGCTGCGCCTGTCTGTCTGCTGTGCCTGTCTGTCTGATGGGCCGACAGTATCTGTCTGTCTGATGGGCCTGTCTGTCTGCTGCGCCTGTCTGTGTGCTGCCAGTTCTGCGCTGGACCGGCGTAGCGGTGTACAGGTGGCCATCAAGAAGCTCCACAGACCGTTCCAGTCCAAACTGTTCGCCAAGCGAGCGTACCGCGAGCTGAGGCTCCTCAAACACATGAAGCACGAGAACGTAAGGATACTCCTCCTCCTCCTCCTCCTTCTCCTCATCCTCCTCTTCCTCCTCAAACTACACCTCCATGGATGGAAGACGAAGCTATCTTAAAGGACTCCCATTATGCCACCGGGTGTGAGCGTGATCAGCCATCCCACGCTTGCACCTGGTGGCATAGTAGGAGTCCTTTAAGGTGCAGGTAGGGGTCAGGGAGGCCTAGACAGGACGTTGGGGATCAAACCCAGTAACTTTTGCTGGGGGAGTCGAACACCCCAGCCCCTACTAACACCACCCTAAAACGTATGCCAAAAGTCACTGGTTGGTTAACAACACTGTACAACGTCACTGGTTGATGTCCTAGGAGCACCTCGTAACGTGATTGGTTGATGTAGTCGGAGCACCTCGTAACGTGATTGGTTGATGTAGTCGGAGCACCTCGTAACGTGATTGGCTCGTCTCGGCAGGTGATCGGGCTGCTGGACGTGTTCACCTCGGAGATCATACTGGACCGCTTCCGGAACTTGTAAGTGTGCTACATGCTACGTGCTACGTGCTACACACATGCTATTCACGCATTAACCTACAACAAGCTCCTCTTCCTCTTCCTCCACCTCACCAGTTACCTGGTGATGCCCTACATGGGAACTGACCTGGGGAAGCTGATGAAGGTGGAGAAGCTAACAGAGGAGCGAGTACAATTCCTCGTCTATCAGATGCTCAAAGGACTCAAGGTAGGCTTCATGCACACACACACACACGGAAACCGAACCGCTAAACAAATGTGTGTGTGTGTCACTCGAAGTCCAAACGTTAATAACCACCGATGCCACTCAACTTCATATGTTCTGATATTGAGTCATGTCTCCATTTTGTCTCCCATCCCCTTCTCTTGTAGTACATCCATTCTGCTGGCATCATACACAGGGTGCGTGAACTTTGAACTTCAACTTACACATGTACCTGTACTTCAACTGTGTCATAAATACACATGTTGTGGTTCAGCCTTTCTGGGGTTCATCACATTCATTTGGACAAATCCTTCCCTGCAGGACCTGAAACCTGGCAACCTCGCCGTGAACCCCGACTGTGAATTAAAGGTCAGAGTGGTCGCCTCATGCCTCCCTCACCGGTGCCGTTCACGGTGCTCGGAGCGCCGTTCAGAAACAGAAGAGCCGCTTCGGGGGGATTAGTGGTACGACCCCCCCTCATCTATCCATCTATCCATCTATCTATCCTCCCCTCCGTTCTCCCTCAGATCCTGGACTTTGGGCTGGCCCGGCAGGCGGACGCGGAGATGACGGGCTACGTGGTGACGCGCTGGTACCGGGCCCCCGAGGTCATCCTCAACTGGATGCGCTACACACAGACGGGTGAGTCAACGCACAGCGACTGTCCACCGGAGGGCAGCAGAGGTTCACGGGAGCCGTCGGCCGTCTGAACGTATATATACTGTACTTTGTGTATTTCTTTGGTTTCCAGTGGATATCTGGTCGGTGGGCTGCATCATGGCGGAGATGCTGCTCGGGAGACCTCTGTTCAAAGGCAACGACCGTAACCTTTTGTGAAGCCAGAAAAAAGGAGAGTGCAGTGAATCTCCGTGACAATATTGGGATAACTAAAACTAGGGAATATCTCCAGACGCCCTCCTGTGTTCCCATCTCACTACCGTTACCGCTACACACACACACACACCGAGAGACACTAGTCTAGTCTGCGCCACCACCACTGTCACTATCCCCAGTGCATGACCCTTGACCCTTGACCCCTGCGTGACCTGCCAGACCTGGACCAGCTGAAGGAGATCATGAAGGTTACCGGGACGCCCGCGGCCGACTTCGTGGGCAAACTGCAGAGCCAAGATGTAAGGAGGAGAGACGGTAGCCGTGGCAACCGTACACGGCCATGTTGTGTGTGCATGTGTGTGTGCGTGTGTGTGTGATAGAAGCATTGATATAAATTTGTATAAGGTGTTAAAGATGAGATGAACTCCTGCTTGTCTGTCTTGTCTGTCTCTGTCTCTCTCTCTCTGTCTCTCTGTCTCCATCTCCCCGTCTCTCTCTCTCCCCAAACAGGCCAAAAACTACATCCGAAGTCTTCCCAAGATCCCCAAGAAGGATCTGAACACCATCTTCTCCAAAGCGAGCACAAGCGGTAAACTCCTCTTACATTTTACATTTGACGTTTAAATGCGAAACGATCTTCCTTACTTTAGCATTTGTGTGGCGGTGTGTGTTGTGTTTCATGTGTGTGTGTTTCATGTGTGTGTGTCATGTGTGTGTGTGTGTGTGCACAGCGGTGGCCGTGCTGGAGCGCATGCTGCTGCTGGACCCCGAGGCGCGGGTGGGCGCCGCCGACGCCCTGGCCATGGCCTTCTTCGGGGAGTTCCGCGACCCCGAGGAGGAGACGGAGGCCCTGCCCTACGACCACTCCATGGACAACACCGACCTGCCCGTCGAACAGTGGAAGCGTAAGGGGGGGGCGGGGCGACCATGTATGGACAAGGTGGTCATGTGACTTCCGTGAGGTCCCATGACCACCAAAGAAGCCAAAAGGGTTATGATATATGCATATATTTTTTTCTCCTTCTCGTAGGCCACACGTTTACAGAGATCCTGACCTTCCGACCCCCGAAGGACTCCAAGGAGACGTCGCTTTGATGCGCACACACACACACACACGAGAAGGAATACACACACACACACACACACACACACACACGAGAAGGAATACAGACACGCACAAGTTATATATTTATAGTTACCCACCTGTATACATGTCTGTACACATATTAAACGTACGCATGTTAAATGTACAATTTTGACTTATTTTTGTTACTTTTGCAGATCTAAATAAATGTAAAAAAAAAGAAACGTTTTTTGTGTCATCGATTGAAGGAGAAAAGAGCGAGCGACAGACAGACAGACGGACGGACAGACAGACGGACAGACGGACAGATAAGGACAACGAATAGATAGAGGGGGAGAGAGAGGGGGGGAGAGAGACCACCAGCAATCCCCCCCCCCCGCGAGTGAATGTGTGCACAGTCACTCACGGTATAGATTCCACCGTAACATAGGAAAAGACAATAGAAAGACATACTGTAGAAAGGAGCCGTCGTGGTGGAGGTGTATTCATGCACGGTGTCCCGGCGGCGTTACATTATGCACACATTATCATTTTAAAAATTAAGATTTTAAATGGGCTGGCACCTTCTTATTTAACGGAACGTCTACACCCACATATTCCAGTTAAAGCTCTGAGGTCAACAAATCAGATGCTCCTAAAGGTTCCCAAAACCAGGCTCCAAAATAGAGGTGACAGAGCCTTGCTGTGGTCGCCCCCAACCTCTGCAATAAGTTACCCATACACTTAAAATCAGACTATTGAATCCTTTAAGTCACTGCTAAAGACCCACCTCTTCTCACTGGCATTCAATTAGAGCCTCATTTAGGCTCCCTGTCTCTCACTGTGCTCTAACTCTGTTCTACTGTTATGCTCCAATATTTTTACTTTGTTTATTTTGATTTGTTTTTGCTTCTTTTATTGTTTGTTGTTGTTTTTAAGCTTGTTCAGCACTTTGGTCCAACTGCGGTTGTTTAAATGTGCTATATAAATAAAGTTGATGCTGATGACACCCAACTGTTTCTCTCCTTCCCCCCCTCAGACACCCACATCGCAACACGCATCTCAAAATGCCTGGCCGACATCAGCAGATGGACGACCGCCAACCACCTGAAGCTCAACCTCGACAAGACTGAGCTTCTCTTCATACCCGGTAAAGACTGCCCTCAGATGGACCTACTTGTCACCATCGAGGACATCGAAGTCTCCCCTGCACCCACGGCAAGGAACCTTGGCGTGGTATTGGATGACCAGCTGTCCTGCAATGCCAACATTACCTCTGTGGCCCGATCTTGTAGAATTGCTCTCTACAACATCCGCAAAGATCCGGCCCTTCCTCACACGTGAAGCAGCGCAGATCCTGGTCCAAGCGCTCGTTATCACTCGTCTCGACTACTGCAACTCTCCCCTGGCTGGGACCTCCCCGCCTCAACAATCAAAGCCCCTTACAACGCATCCAGAACGCAGCAGCACGCCTCGTGTTCAACCTACCTAAATTCTCCCATGTAACCCCCTCTTCCGCAACCTCCACTGGCTCCCGGTAATCGCTCGCGATTCGATTCAAGACACTGGTACTGACTTTCATGGGCTGTCCACGGAACCGCCCCTACCTACCTCCAAAAATTAGTCCGAACCCTACGCCCCAGCCCGAGCACTCCGCTCGGGCAACTTCTGCCAAACGACTGGTACCGCCTTCACTAAAAAACAGCCAAACATCGCTCTTCCAAGTCCCAACTCTTCACGGTTCTGCTCCGCAGTGGTGGAATGAGCTCCCGGCTCATGTCAGGACAGCCGAGTCGCTCGCCAGCTTCCGCAGAGACTCAAGACCCACCTGTTCAGAGTTCACCTGGACTCTACATAACCCCCCCCTAGCACTAACCTGCGTGTTTATATGTCTTAACACTTATTAATGGCACTTAGCATTGTTGTTCTTCTCAGATGTTGTATCATGCTTAGAATTGCACGCCTGCCCAGCTACTTATGCAGGCAACTTGGCAATTATGAAACTCGTTCTATTCGTCTCGTAAATATGAATGCTCGAAAACAGCTCTATTCTTATCTTCAGGTACCACAGTGATATATTGCTGCCTCTCCTTCAACAAATGTACTCTTTGTAAGTCGCTTTGGATAAAAAGCGTCTGCCAAATGCCCTAAATGTAAATGTAAATGAGCGGCGGCATCAGCGGGCGCCGTTCCTCCTGATAAGAGCAGTCTGCTGCTGATACCCTGGGCAGGTCCACGTCTCACAGACCAGCAGCACGGTACCATGGACTCCAAACACACCGGGGGACGCTCCGATATCCGCCGGATCCTGTTGCTGGGCTTCTGCCTCGCAGGTAAAAACCCCAACGCTACGATAATTTGTATTATTATTATTATCAGTTACCATGGTTATTGTTGGTGTGGTTTGTTGTACAGTAGAGATATGAAATGCCTCAGTCTGGGCGCCACATCGCGCTGTTGAACGTGGTTTTATAGCTGAAAGTTTATGTCTAAACTTTGTTGTCGGAGGCCCCCGGTGATATCACTCCAGAATTGAGGTCTTATGTAGATCAACTACATCGAAAATTATCTCGAAATAAATATATATTCACTGCTGAATTCATGACTGACGACACTGGCTGCCATGACCGCTGTGGTTATGAAACTCTGTCTGCATTATAATTATGGTGTGGCCTTCTTTGGTTCAATTATTAGTTTATGTAACACGGCCGCTTGCCTATTAAAGCAGACGACCTATTCAAGTAAACCAGATTAATACTTTGGCTAAACTGAATGATGAAGGAGCTCTGATTGTGGTGTTAATGACACACAGGCGGCAGGCCAGAGCCGGTCGCTCTGCGGACACAGACGTGACTCAGTCCACCGAGAACACCATTGAAGGTGAAGAAGAAATTACAGAACTTACAACACTGAACTAGAAACGGTACAATTTCTACAATTTGTGTTCTACACAAGTGCTAGTGTTCTGCATGGTTGCTAGGGTGTGATGAATGGTTGCTAGGGGGTTATATGTGGTTTTTATGGTGTTCTGGATGGTTGCTAGGGACTTCTTTATTGCCAGAGAAGTACACAAGAACAATGGAATGCTTGTTCCCCATTCACTTCTGCATTGTTCTTCTAAACATAAATTCTAAACAATTTGCATTGGTACGTAATAAGTACAGTAAACAAGTCTATACACAATATAAACAGTTCTGAGTTGCTAGGGTGTATAATAAAAAATTCTAAGTATGACAGATGTGACAGGTATGCAACTAAAGCTGCACTAATAATGAATTCAAGCCATCCGTGTTGCTAGTTGTAGTTTAAACGTCGTCTTCTGAGGTATCGTCCAGTAAGCCTTGACACCCTCGACATCTCGCCGCCTGTTGACCGAGCCGCCAATGTTCTTTCCAGGAGGCCTCGATGTGATCATCGTGGGCCCCGACTACGTCACGGTCGGCGTGCCGTGCAGCTACGAGTGCCTCGCCAACTGCCCATCCCCCTCCTGCACCTACACCATGGCCGTGGACCAGTTAGCGTCCAGCGGCCAGGGCAACGTGCTAGCCTTCACGCTACGCCAGTGGGCGGCGTCGCTGACGCTGAGCTGCACGTCCACCGATGACAGCACGGGGGCGTCAGAGACCGTCACGAAGAAACTGCAGGTGTTAGGTAGACCAACTAAATGGGTTGTCACTGTTTTTAAAGGGGACCCATTATACCACCAGGTGTGAGCGGGATTAGCCATTCCAAGCGGTTTTTGAAACCCACATTGCTTCATCATGTCAATGTCCTCGACAAATGTCCTAAAATGTGTTTTTTTATGTCTGCTCTGAGCTGGACCAGCCAACGTCTCAGTCTCGGGCCCGGACCTGATGAACCCCATGGTGAGCCACACCTACAGCTGCCACGCCTACTGCCGCCCCTCGTGCAGCTACACCTGGAAGGTGGCCGAGGGGCCCTGGGTCTCCGGCCAGGGGAACGTCATCTCTGTGACTCCCCCAGGAAGCAGGAAACGTCCAAAACCCTCAATGTGCAAAGCAACCAACATCGTGTCCGGACTCTTTGCTACCGGAACCCAAGACATCCCTGTCACGTGTAAGGCTGGGACTGTGTCACTTGGGTCAAGGGTGTAGTCGCATAAACTTTGGAGTAGCTAGGCTAGGCTACATACCAGACAAGGTGTAGGATAGTGGAAGTACAATTATATGGTAGAAACGTTTAAAGGGGCCCTATTACACCACCAGGTGTGAGTGTGATTACACGCGACTAAAATTGTCCTTGTGACTCACAAGTGTAACACCTAGATCTATGCTGTCTAGATCAGTTTACCCAGTTTGGTACAGTCCACTGGCGAGGCTGGTAGTCTGATCTGGTCATCATATGTCTCGGTGGAAACTCCCACTTGTGATGTCACTTAGTCACATGACGGCTTGCAATGGCTAACACGCTCACGCCCAGGGTGGTGTAATATAGGACCCCTTTAATGTTTCAGGAACGACTCAGCTCATCAGCTCTCTTGTGGTTCCAGCCGGACCCTCAGAGGTCACATCAGCGGTCCGGACCGCATGACGCTCTGGCAGGAGGGCCCGGTTCAACTGCCAGGCCGACTGCGTACCCTCATGCCGCTAACATGTGGACGGTGGGGCGACATGCGCTCAGGGGGAAGCGAGATCGAAATAAACGGTCGACCGGCCGATGCGATCCGTCGCTCTGACATGCAGGCGCAGGAACACGCTGACAGGAAGTCCGATGACAGTGGCTCCAAGACCGTTTGGATGGAGGTGGGGTGGGCATCATCCGGTGTTGATCCTCAACTTCTGCTTACTGCTACCTGCTCACTTAATGAAGCATGTCGTTTTCCTTTGTGTTGGCAGATCACTCCTGGGCCACTCGTCCTGAGGGGAGGTCCACTCTGCTTCTCAGTGCCTTCATTGTCTCGGCTGCAGCCCTCATTTGATTCACATGAGGGAGACATTGTACCAGAAGATATTTTCCTTTAAAATGACCAATTACCACTCGACCATTTACATTTACATTGAGGGCATTTGGCAGATGCTTTTATCCAAAGCGACTTACAAAGAGTACATTTGTTGAAGGAGAGGCACCAATATATCACTGTGGTACCTGAAGATAAGAATAGAGCTGTTTTCGAGCATTCATATTGAGAGAATAGAACGAGTTTCATAATTGCCAAGTTGCCTGCATAAGTAGCTGGGCAGGCGTGTGATTCTAAGCATGCTACAACATCTGAGACGAAACGACCAGACTAACTATACATTAATGAAAATAACCCCGACCACGGTCACTAGAATATGTTTTTAAGTTAAAGCACATAGCGTTTGAGACGATATTTTGGGTTCCCATAAGCATGTGAGCCAATAGTATGGCAAGGCTGGCCATCACATGGTCTCTCTGTGTCGTCAGCCCATCAAGTGTTTTCGAACGTGGTCAAATGTTAAGTCCAAGTTAATCAGCTTTGTCACCTTTGATTTTGATTTGATCGTGTGGAACATTATGAGCGTCCATCGTTTCATAAAATGTGCAGAATGATTGACAAAAGTGGTTTGGGATGACACTCTTACCTCCTTTGGTAGTTACTTACAATTATGGACATTTTGTATCTGTTGTACTAGAAGTCAAACTACCTTGTAAGTTGGCACGATGCACGCACACATAACACATCAGATCAGAAACAACACTTTGTGTATGTTTGAAAGATAGATGGATGGATAGATAGATTAGAGAGAGGTGGAGAGAGAGAGATGGAGAGAGAGAGAGGTAGAGGTGAGAGAGAGAGAGAGAGGTGGAGAGAGAGGAGAGAGAGAGAGGTAGAGGTGAAGAGAGAGAGAGAGGTAGAGGTGGAGAGACAGAGAGAGAGGTAGGTGGAGAGAGAGAGAGAGGTAGAGAGAGGGAGAGAGAGAGAGAGAGCTGCTTGTCCAGTAGGAGCGATCCTCTCTCTCCCCCCGCTGTGTGCTTACCTTGCAGGTACATTCATTCTGACTTAACTTCTGATTAAGACGTACGTCAGTGAGGAGGAGGGTGTGGTCCCGGGCGCCCGCTGTGCACACAACAGCTCACCGGGCCAGGCCGCGGGTGGAGAACACCGCTAAAGTGTCAGCAGCGTTGTTCTTTTGGGACCATGTGGTCACATGGGCTCCTCTAGGCCACACCCCCCCTCCTCTTCCTCATCATAACCATACCATAATCGTCATCGTCATCGGTGACCACAGCTCCCACATTTCGAAATCACTCGCTGACCTCAGTCGAACGTACCATGCAATTCACTCCAATAACAACAACAACACACGATATTGAAGGTAGTCCTTTGTTATACGGTCCAGAATATCAACGGTATATCGAGACGTCTCACCCCTTTGTCTGCCAGCACTTCCCCCCCCCCCCCCCCGCGAGTGAATGTGTGCACAGTCAGTCATGGTATACATTCCACCGTAACTTAGAAAAAGACATAGAAAGGAGCCGTCGTGGTGGAGGTGTATTCATGCACGGTGTCCCGGCGGCGTTACATTATGCACACATTATGAGCGCCGGCATCCGCGGGCGCAGTTCCTCCTGATAAGAGCAGTCTGCTGCTGATACCCTGGGCAGGTCCACGTCTCACAGACCAGCAGCACGGTACCATGGACTCCAAACACACCGGGGGACGCTCCGATATCCGCCGGATCCTGTTGCTGGGCTTCTGCCTCGCAGGTAAAAACCCCAACGCTACGATAATTTGTATTATTATTATTATCGGTTACCGTGGTTATTGTTGGTGTGGTTTGTTGTACAGTAGAGATATGAAATGCCTCAGTCTGGGCGCCACATCGCGCTGTTGAACGTGGTTTTATAGCTGAAAGTTTATGTCTAAACTTTGTTGTCGGAGGCCCCCGGTGATATCACTCCAGAATTGAGCGTTATAGTAGATCAACTACATCGAAAATTATCTCGAATAATTATATATTCACTTGCTGAATTCATGACTGACGACACTGGCTGCCATGACCGCTGTGGTTATGAAACTCTGTCTGCGTTATAATTATGGTGTGGCCCTTCTTCGGTTCAATTATTAGTTTATGTAAAGAACCCGGTCGCTTGCCTATTAAGGGGGGGAGAGAGACCACCAGCAATCCCCCCCCCCCCGCGAGTGAATGTGTGCACAGTCACTCACGGTATAGATTCCACCGTAACATAGGAAAAGACAATAGAAAGACATACTGTAGAAAGGAGCCGTCGTGGTGGAGGTGTATTCATGCACGGTGTCCCGGCGGCGTTACATTATGCACACATTATCATTTTAAAAATTAAGATTTTAAATGGGCTGGCACCTTCTTATTTAACGGAACGTCTACACCCACATATTCCAGTTAAAGCTCTGAGGTCAACAAATCAGATGCTCCTAAAGGTTCCCAAAACCAGGCTCCAAAATAGAGGTGACAGAGCCTTGCTGTGGTCGCCCCCAACCTCTGCAATAAGTTACCCATACACTTAAAATCAGACTATTGAATCCTTTAAGTCACTGCTAAAGACCCACCTCTTCTCACTGGCATTCAATTAGAGCCTCATTTAGGCTCCCTGTCTCTCACTGTGCTCTAACTCTGTTCTACTGTTATGCTCTAATATTTTTACTTTGTTTATTTTGATTTGTTTTTGCTTCTTTTATTGTTTGTTGTTGTTTTTAAGCTTGTTCAGCACTTTGGTCCAACTGCGGTTGTTTAAATGTGCTTTATAAATAAAGTTTGACTTGACTTGACTTGACATGATGAGCGTCTGACGTAGCGTCAGGCCCTGCGAACGAAGACCCAGAACAAAGACAGGGGAGTCATTCTGCGGGAGTCCCAGAACAAAGACAGGGGAGTCATTCTGCGGGAGTCCCAGAACAAAGACAGGGGAGTCATTCTGCGGGAGTCCCAGAACAAAGACAGGGGAGTCATTCTGCGGGAGTCCCAGAACAAAGACAAGGGAGTCATTCTGTGGGAGTCCGTCCAGGGAGTCCTACAGCTACAGGTTAGTCCTACACCTTCCCTCCTCCTGTGCTAGACATGTGCCGACAGGCCATTACAGTCTGGACATCCTACCGCTGCAGGCTGTCACCAGTTAAGACCCTCCACTCGTTGCCGCTACCCCTCCAATCTCCTCTACCCTACGATCTCAACCTACACAGGCCTTGATGTGAGAGGGGGACTCTGGAATTGCCAATCGTCGGTCAAGAAAAACTGAGACCATTTCTGCGCCTACGCCGCCCTCCAGTCTCTCCACTTCCTGGCTCTCACAGAGACCTGGATCACCCCGGAAAATACCGCCACCCCTGCCGCCCTTTCCACGACCTACTCTTTCACACACACTCCCCGACCCTCTGGGCGAGGTGGAGGAACAGGACTCCTCATCTCTCCAAAGTGGTCATACCAGGTCCTTCCCCTGGAACACCTGACCAGATCTGCACTTGAACTCCATGCTGTATCTGTTACCCTTCCGATCAAGCTCAACATTGCCGTGATCTACCGACCACCGGGTCCTCTTGGCGACTTCTTCGACGAGATGGATGCCCTCCTCAGCTGTTTTCCCTGAAGATGGCACCCCACTTGTCATTCTGGGCGACTTCAAACATCCAGCCAGAGAAGTTACAATCACCCGAATTCATCAACTTCTTCGCCACATTCGGTCTGGCGCTCACTCCTTCTCCCTCCACCCACAGAGCCGGGAGCCAACTTGACCTTGTCTTCACAAGGTCCTGCGCCACTTCGGCACTCTCTGTCACCCCCCTCCCTGTGTCTGATCACCATTTTGTCTCTTTCCCCTCCCCCTAAAATCTCCCACCTCCCTACCCGCTACGCCTCAACATCGTCACCTCCCGTAGGAACCTGAAAACTCTCTCTCCCTCTACTCTCTCTGCAACTGTCCTCTCCTCACTACCTCCCCCCAACAATTCTCCCTCTTGTCAGTAGAGGAAGCGTCCTCCACTCTGACTTCTTCTCTCTCCTCATCCTTCGACTCACTCTGTCCACTTATCTCCAGACCAGCACGAGCCTCTCCTCCACCTCCCTGGCTGTCCGAAACTCTGCGGGCTCATAGAACAGAGTTGCGGGCAGCTGAGAGAAAATGGAGAAAATCTGACTCTGCTGATGATCTCTCTCACTACCTCCACCTCCTCTCATGTTTCACCTCTACTGTGTCAGCAGCCAAATCTGCCTTCTATCTTACAAAGATCAACTCTTCCGCCTCCAACCCCAGGAAACTTTTTCCATGTTCTCCTCCCTCCTCAACCCTCCCTCCCCTCCTCCTCCCTCCTCCCTCTCAGCAGATGACTTTGCCACCTACTTTACAAAGAAGGTGAAGGACATTACCTCCTCTTTCACCCCTGCTTCTTCCCCCACTCCCCCTTCACCCACCCCTACCAGCCTTACCTGCTTTAACCCCCTCTCCTCTGAAGAAGTCAACAGGCTTGTGACATCCAACCATGCCACCACCTGCCCCCTTGACCCAATCCCGTCCTCTCTTCTCCAAGACATCTCGGGCGACATCCTTCCCTTCCTCACCACCCTAACTAACACCTCCATCACTTCGGGCCTGTTTCCGACTGCCTTCAAGACCGCCAGAATCAAGCCACTCCTTAAGAAACCCACCCTGGACACCACCGACGTCCGACACTACAGACCTGTGTCTCTCCTATCATTCCTCTCCAAAACCATAGAACGTGCTGTCTCCACCCAACTATCATCCTATCTCTCCGAGAACAACCTGCTCGACCCTCATCAGTCAGGCTTCAAAGCGGCGCACTCCACGGAGACGGCCCTGCTTGCAGTATCAGAGTCCCTTCGCGACGCCAGAAGCTCTTCCCTCTCATCCGTGCTCATCCTCCTTGACCTGTCCGCCGCTTTCGACACAGTGAACCACCAGATTCTCCTCTCCACCCTGGCAGAGCTTGGCATCACTGGAACTGCGTTATCCTGGTTCACCTCCTACCTGACAGATCGCACTTATCAGGTCACATGGAATGGCTCCCTGTCCAGACCCTGCACCCTTGACACCGGAGTACCCCAAGGCTCAGTACTGGGACCCCTTCTGTTTTCTTTATACATTAGATCTCTCGGCTCTGTAATCACATCCCACGGCTTCTCCTACCACTGCTATGCTGATGACACCCAACTGTTTCTCTCCTTCCCCCCCTCAGACACCCACATCGCAACACGCATCTCAAAATGCCTGGCCGACATCAGCAGATGGACGACCGCCAACCACCTGAAGCTCAACCTCGACAAGACTGAGCTTCTCTTCATACCGGGTAAAGACTGCCCTCAGATGGACCTACTTGTCACCATCGAGGACATCGAAGTCTCCCCTGCACCCACGGCAAGGAACCTTGGCGTGGTATTGGATGACCAGCTGTCCTGCAACGCCAACATTACCTCTGTGGCCCGATCTTGTAGAATTGCTCTCTACAACATCCGCAAGATCCGGCCCTTCCTCACACGTGAAGCAGCGCAGATCCTGGTCCAAGCGCTCGTTATCACTCGTCTCGACTACTGCAACTCTCTCCTGGCTGGACTCCCCGCCTCAACAATCAAGCCCTTACAACGCATCCAGAACGCAGCAGCACGCCTCGTGTTCAACCTACCTAAATTCTCCCATGTAACCCCCCTCTTCCGCAACCTCCACTGGCTCCCGGTAATCGCTCGCATTCGATTCAAGACACTGGTACTGACTTTCATGGCTGTCAACGGAACCGCCCCTACCTACCTCCAAAAATTAGTCCGACCCTACGCCCCAGCCCGAGCACTCCGCTCGGCAACTTCTGCCAAACGACTGGTACCGCCTTCACTAAAAACAGCCAAACATCGCTCTTCCAAGTCCCAACTCTTCACGGTTCTGGCTCCGCAGTGGTGGAATGAGCTCCCGGCTCATGTCAGGACAGCCGAGTCGCTCGCCAGCTTCCGCAAGAGACTCAAGACCCACCTGTTCAGAGTTCACCTGGACTCTACATAACCCCCCCTAGCACTAACCTGCGTGTTTATATGTCTTAACACTTATTAATGGCACTTAGCATTGTTGTTCATTCTCAGATGTTGTATCATGCTTAGAATTGCACGCCTGCCCAGCTACTTATGCAGGCAACTTGGCAATTATGAAACTCGTTCTATTCGTCTCGTAAATAGGAATGCTCGAAAACAGCTCTATTCTTATCTTCAGGTACCACAGTGATATATTGCTGCCTCTCCTTCAACAAATGTACTCTTTGTAAGTCGCTTTGGATAAAAGCGTCTGCCAAATGCCCTAAATGTAAATGTAAATGAGCGGCGGCATCAGCGGGCGCCGTTCCTCCTGATAAGAGCAGTCTGCTGCTGATACCCTGGGCAGGTCCACGTCTCACAGACCAGCAGCACGGTACCATGGACTCCAAACACACCGGGGGACGCTCCGATATCCGCCGGATCCTGTTGCTGGGCTTCTGCCTCGCAGGTAAAAACCCCAACGCTACGATAATTTGTATTATTATTATTATCAGTTACCATGGTTATTGTTGGTGTGGTTTGTTGTACAGTAGAGATATGAAATGCCTCAGTCTGGGCGCCACATCGCGCTGTTGAACGTGGTTTTATAGCTGAAAGTTTATGTCTAAACTTTGTTGTCGGAGGCCCCCGGTGATATCACTCCAGAATTGAGGTCTTATGTAGATCAACTACATCGAAAATTATCTCGAAATAAATATATATTCACTGCTGAAATTCATGACTGACGACACTGGCTGCCATGACCGCTGTGGTTATGAAACTCTGTCTGCATCATAATTATGGTGTGGCCTTCTTCGGTTCAATTATTAGTTTATGTAACACGGTCGCTTGCCTATTAAAGCAGGCGACCTATTCAAGTAAACCAGATTAAATTACTTGGCTAAACTGAATGATGAAGGAGCTCTGATTGTGGTGTTAAATGACACACAGGCGTGCAGGCCAGAGCCGGTCGGCTCTGCGGACACAGACGTGACTCAGTCCAACGAAGACACCATTGAAGGTGAGAAGAAATTACAGAACTTCAACACTGAACTAGAAACGGTACAATTTCTACAATTTGTGTTCTACACAAGTGCTAGTGTTCTGCATGGTTGCTAGGGTGTGATGAAATGGTTGCTAGGGGTTCTATGTGGTTTTATGGTGTTCTGGATGGTTGCTAGGGACTATCTTTATTGCCAGAAGAAGTACACAAGAACAATGGAATGCTTGTTCCCCATTCACTTCTGCATGTTCTTCTAAACATAAATTCTAAACAATTTGCAATGGTACGTAATAAGTACAGTAAAACAAGTCTATACACATATAAACAGTTCTGAGTTGCTAGGGTGTATAATAAAAAATTAAGTATGAAGATGACAGGTAGCACTAAAGCTGCACTAATAATGAATTCAAGCCATCCGTGTTGCTAGTTGTAGTTTAAACGTCGTCTTCTGAGGTATCGTCCAGTAAGCCTTGACACCTCGACATCTCGCCGCCTGTTGACCCGAGCCGCCAATGTTCTTTCCAGGAGGCCTCGATGTGATCATCGTCGGGCCCCGACTACGTCACGGTCGGCGTGCCGTGCAGCTACGAGTGCCTCGCCAACTGCCATCCCCTCCTGCACCTACACCATGGCCGTGGACCAGTTTAGCGTCCAGCGGCCAGGGCAACGTGCCTAGCCTTCACGCTACGCCAGTGGGCGGCGTCGCTGACGCTGAGCTGCACGTCCACCGATGACAGCACGGGGGCGTCAGAGACCGTCACGAAAGAAACTGCAGGTGTTAGGTAGACCACTAAATGGGTTGTCACTGTTTTTAAAGGGGACCCATTATACCACCAGGTGTGAGCGGGATTAGCCATTCCAAGCGGTTTTTGAAACCCACATTGCTTCATCATGTCAATGTCCTCGACAAATGTCCTAAAATGTGTTTTTTTATGTCTGCTCTGAGCTGGACCAGCCAACGTCTCAGTCTCGGGCCCGGACCTGAGATACCCCATGGTGAGCCACACCTACAGCTGCCACCCTACTGCCGCCCCTCGTGCAGCTACACCTGGAAGGTGGCCGAGGGGCCCTGGGTCTCCGGCCAGGGGAACGTCATCTCTGTGACTCCCCAGGAGCAGGAAACGTCCAAAACCCTCATGTGCAAAGCAACCAACATCGTGTCCGGACTCTTTGCTACCGGAACCCAAGACATCCCTGTCACGTGTAAGGCTGGGACTGTGTCACTTGGGTCAAGGGTGTAGTCGCAATAAAACTTTGGAGTAGCTAGGCTAGGCTACATACCACAAGGTGTAGGATAGTGGAAGTACAATTATATGGTAGAAACGTTTAAAGGGGCCCTATTACACCACCAGGTGTGAGTGTGATTACACGCGACTAAAATTGTCCTTGTGACATCACAAGTGTACACCTAGATCTATGCTGTCTAGATCAGTTTACCAGTTGGTACAGTCCACTGGGGAGGCTGGTAGTCTGATCTGGTCATCATATGTCTCGGTGGAAACTCCCACTTGTGATGTCACTTAGTCACAATGACGGCTTGCAATGGCTAATCACGCTCACGCCCGGTGGTGTAATATAGGACCCCTTTAATGTTCAGGAACGACTCAGCTCATCAGCTCTCTTGTGGTTCCAGCCGGACCCTCAGAGGTCCACATCAGCGGTCCGGACCGCATGACGCTCGGCAGGAGGGCCCGGTTCAACTGCACGGCCGACTGCGTACCCTCATGCCGCTACATGTGGACGGTGGGCGACCATGCGCTCAGGGGAAGCGAGATCGAAATAACGGTCGACCGGCCGATGCGATCCGTCGCTCTGACATGCGAGGCGCAGAACACGCTGACCAGGAAGTCGATGACAGGCTCCAAGACCGTTTGGATGGGAGGTGGGTGGGCATCATCCGGTGTTGATCCTCAACTTCTGCTTACTGCTACCTGCTCACTTAATGAAGCATGTCGTTTTCCTTTGTGTTGGCAGATCACTCCTGGGCCACTCGTCCTGAGGGGAGGTCCACTCTGCTTCTCAGTGCCTTCATTGTCTCGGCTGCAGCCCTCATTTGATTCCCCCCCCCTTCGTGCAGCGGGGCCTTCCTCCATGAGCATCAGCGGAGTCAACACCGTGACGGTGAAGGTGCCCTACGCCTTCCGATGCTCAGCGCTCTGCAGCCCGGCCTGCACCTACTCCTGGACCACAGGGGGTCGGAACACCACGGGTTTCGAGCTCAGCCTGCTGCTCGAGACACACACGTCTCCCCACGATGTCGTGACCTGCCAGGCCCGCAACCCGGCCACGGGCAGGACCGCCACGTTTAGCAAGACGCTGACTGTGACCGGTAAGTGGAGCGACTCCCGACATGGTTATAGTAGCCTGTAGATGGGTCGGTGTGGAGGCTATATGAGGGTCGCTTTGAGATGCAAGTAGCGCAAGGTAGACTGATACCTTAGAGACATAGATCAATTGTGGCTCAGGAGGTAGAATGGTTGTTTGGCAACTGGAAGTTTGCTGGTTCGATCCCTGGCTCCTTCCCCTAGCTAAGTGTGGAGGTGTCCCTGAGCAAGACACCACCTAACCCTACCTGCTCCTCCTAGCTAAGTGTGGAGGTGTCCCTGAGCAAGACACCACCTAACCCTACCTGCTCCTCCTAGCTAAGTGTGGAGGTGTCCCTGAGCAAGACACCACCTAACCCTACCTGCTCCTCCTAGCTAAGTGTGGAGGTGTCCCTGAGCAAGACACCACCTAACCCTACCTGCTCCTCCTAGCTAAGTGTGGAGGTGTCCCTGAGCAAGACACCACCTAACCCTACCTGCTCCTCCTAGCTAAGTGTGGAGGTGTCCCTGAGGACAAGACACCACCTAACCCTACCTGCTCCTCCTAGCTAAGTGTGGAGGTGTCCCTGAGCAAGACACCACCTAACCCTACCTGCTCCTCCTAGCTAAGTGTGGAGGTGTCCCTGAGCAAGACACCACCTAACCCTACCTGCTCCTCCTAGCTAAGTGTGGAGGTGCTTCTTGTTCGCTGGCCGGTTCACATGCAACCCCACACGCTCCCTGACCCACAGCCGTACGAATGTTGCTGTCAACTGAACGTGTGGACTATTTGAGGCACACATCGTGTATCACGGAGAGTGCTTGATAGAGGTAAGGCTGGTCTGTACACACTGATTCAAATTTGAGTTGTCCCGACCAGCTGGCTGATGCCTTGCATGGTTGACACCGCCACCAGTGTATGAATGTGTGTATGAATGGGTGAATGTGAGGCAATGTAAAGCGATTTGGATAAAACCGCTGTATAAATGCGATCCATTTATAGATCTTAGTGGTTTTAACACATACAAGAAGCTCATTCTGTCTGGTGTGACCAGGGATGGGTAAGAGGTTAGGAGGTGTCCTTACAAGGTGTCTTGGTACATATATTACAAATCAATATCTTTGATTAATACATAGTATATTTGATATGTTGCTTCTTACATTTGTAGCTAGATTAGCAGTCAATACCTTATATGCATATATCTTTATAAAGTGTGTGTATGGTTGGTGGCTCGTTTAAGCAGCCTCACCTGGAAACTGGCCACTGTAGCATCGCTGCTGCCACACGTCACCTGTGTGAGTGACTTCTCTGGGGCTCCTCCACTCCACGGCCAGCGGCAGTTGACGTAATAATAAATCCACGTTTAGTGCGTTGATTGAGTTTTGTAGCGTGACTGAAGACGGAGCACGTGGTAACCAGCAGTGTTGTAATGTAACGAAGTACAAATACTTCGTTACTGTACTTAAGTAGAATTTTCACGTATCTGTACTTTACTTCGTTATTTATATTTCTGGCAACTTTCACTTTTACTCTACACTACATTTCCTAAATAAAATGTATACTTTTACTCCGATACATTTCTCC
The DNA here is from genome assembly GCA_002895965.2 of Coryphaenoides rupestris. NCBI lineage: Eukaryota > Metazoa > Chordata > Actinopteri > Gadiformes > Macrouridae > Coryphaenoides > Coryphaenoides rupestris. Next base: position 197,339 of record PIJE02000534.1, on the reverse strand, counting down.
TAAGCATCTTCGTTACTCGTTACTACAAAATAAAATCATTAGAAATGTGTTAAGACCGCAGGTTTGGCGAATCACGCGCGAAACCAACCAGACGCGCAAAGCGCACGCGCACTGCTGCGGGCGCACGCGCTTTACTTCCGCTCCCATGGTAACGCATGGCGCGGTTCACACTGCGTCCCTGTGCGCAATCTCATAGAAATACATTGAATATGCACAATATCTGCATCATATTCAGTTAAATTAAGTTAAATCAAGTCATACATTTAGCATACAACCAAAACAACATTCAAATAATAATAATAATAATAATAATTATTATTATTAACATTCTATATAGTTTAGATATTTGTTCCCGCGTCTGGTAACATGGGAGTGCGCGTGCGCAGCAGTGCGCGTGCGCTTTGCGCGTCTGGTGGGTTCAGTCCGCGCGCACGAAAGCGTCCGTCCGCGTCTGGTGGGTTTCGTGCGTAAGAAGTCCCGCATGTCCCGGATGTCAGTAGAATCAACGACTGATGCCACTTTTTTTTTTTACTTGTACTTTTACTTTTACTTCCAATACTTAAGTACATTTAATATCAGAAAATTACTTTTGATACTTAAGTACAGTAAATATCAGATACTTTAAGACTTTTACTCAAGTACATTTCTAAAAGGTGACTAACTTCTACTACCAAAGATTGTGTAAACTGCTGGAAAGTAGCTTCAGGGAGAATACGTGGTGCTGCACCTGACGAATGTTCAGGATGAGTGGTAAGAGACGCATCAATGTCTTTCCTAATTGATTCGATCTTG
>PIJE02000534.1:156722-196024 GCA_002895965.2 Coryphaenoides rupestris | reverse complement strand
GCTTTTGACACAGTGAACCACCAGATTCTCCTCTCCACCCTGGCAGAGCTTGGCATCACTGGAACTGCGTTATCCTGGTTCACCTGACAGATCGCACTTATCAGGTCACATGGAATGGCTCCCTGTCCAGACCCTGCACCCTTGACACCGGAGTACCCCAAGGCTCAGTACTGGGACCCCTTCTGTTTTCTTTATACATTAGATCTCTCGGCTCTGTAATCACATCCCACGGCTTCTCCTACCACTGCTATGCTGATGACACCCAACTGTTTCTCCTTCCCCCCCTCAGACACCCACATCGCAACACGCATCTCAAAATGCCTGGCCGACATCAGCAGATGGACGACCGCCAACCACCTGAAGCTCAACCTCGACAAGACTGAGCTTCTCTTCATACCGGGTAAAGACTGCCCTCAGATGGACCTACTTGTCACCATCGAGGACATCGAAGTCTCCCCTGCACCCACGGCAAGGAACCTTGGCGTGGTATTGGATGACCAGCTGTCCTGCAACGCCAACATTACCTCTGTGGCCCGATCTTGTAGAATTGCTCTCTACAACATCCGCAAGATCCGGCCCTTCCTCACACGTGAAGCAGCGCAGATCCTGGTCCAAGCGCTCGTTATCACTCGTCTCGACTACTGCAACTCTCTCCTGGCTGGACTCCCCGCCTCAACAATCAAGCCCTTACAACGCATCCAGAACGCAGCAGCACGCCTCGTGTTCAACCTACCTAAATTCTCCCATGTAACCCCCCTCTTCCGCAACCTCCACTGGCTCCCGGTAATCGCTCGCATTCGATTCAAGACACTGGTACTGACTTTTCATGGCTGTCAACGGAAACCGCCCCTACCTACCTCCAAAACATTAGTCCGACCCTACGCCCCAGCCCCGAGCACTCCGCTCGGCAACTTCTGCCAAACGACTGGTACCGCCTTCACTAAAAACAGCCAAACATCGCTCTTCCAAGTCCCAACTCTTCACGGTTCTGGCTCCGCAGTGGTGGAATGAGCTCCCGGCTCATGTCAGAACAGCCGAGTCGCTCGCCAGCTTCCGCAAGAGACTCAAGACCCACCTTGTTTCAGAGTTCACCTGGACTCTACATAACCCCCAGCACTAACCTGCGTGTTTATATGTCTTAACATTTATTAATGGCCACTTAGCATTGTTGTTCGTTCTCAGATGTTGTATCATGCTTAGAATTGCACGCCTGCCCAGCTACTTATGCAGGCAACTTGGCAATTATGAAACTCGTTCTATTCGTCTCGTAAATATGAATGCTCGAAAACAGCTCTATTCTTATCTTCAGGTACCACAGTGATATATTGCTGCCTCTCCTTCAACAAATGTACTCTTTGTAAGTCGCTTTGGATAAAAGCGTCTGCCAAATGCCCTAAATGTAAAATGTAAATGAGCGGCGGCATCAGCGGGCGCCGTTCCTCCTGATAAGAGCAGTCTGCTGCTGATACCCTGGGCAGGTCCACGTCTCACAGACCAGCAGCACGGTACCATGGACTCCAAACACACCGGGGGACGCTCCGATATCCGCCGGATCCTGTTGCTGGGCTTCTGCCTCGCAGGTAAAAACCCCAACGCTACGATAATTTGTATTATTATTATTATCAGTTACCATGGTTATTGTTGGTGTGGTTTGTTGTACAGTAGAGATATGAAATGCCTCAGTCTGGGCGCCACATCGCGCTGTTGAACGTGGTTTTATAGCTGAAAGTTTATGTCTAAACTTTGTTGTCGGAGGCCCCCGGTGATATCACTCCAGAATTGAGGTCTTATGTAGATCAACTACATCGAAAATTATCTCGAAATAAATATATATTCACTGCTGAATTCATGACTGACGACACTGGCTGCCATGACCGCTGTGGTTATGAAACTCTGTCTGCATTATAATTATGGTGTGGCCTTCTTTGGTTCAATTATTAGTTTATGTAACACGGCCGCTTGCCTATTAAAGCAGGCGACCTATTCAAGTAAACCAGATTAATTACTTGGCTAAACTGAATGATGAAGGAGCTCTGATTGTGGTGTTAATGACACACAGGCGTGCAGGCCAGAGCCGGTCGCTCTGCGGACACAGACGTGACTCAGTCCACCGAGAACACCATTGAAGGTGAGAAGAAATTACAGAACTTACAACACTGAACTAGAAACGGTACAATTTCTACAATTTGTGTTCTACACAAGTGCTAGTGTTCTGCATGGTTGCTAGGGTGTGATGAATGGTTGCTAGGGGGTTATATGTGGTTTTTATGGTGTTCTGGATGGTTGCTAGGGACTTCTTTATTGCCAGAGAAGTACACAAGAACAATGGAATGCTTGTTCCCCATTCACTTCTGCATTGTTCTTCTAAACATAAATTCTAAACAATTTGCATTGGTACGTAATAAGTACAGTAAACAAGTCTATACACAATATAAACAGTTCTGAGTTGCTAGGGTGTATAATAAAAAATAAGCATGAGATATGCAACTAAAGCTGCACTAATAATGAATTCAAGCCATCCGTGTTGCTAGTTGTAGTTTAAACGTCGTCTTCTGAGGTATCGTCCAGTAAGCCTTGACACCCTCGACATCTCGCCGCCTGTTGACCGAGCCGCCAATGTTCTTTCCAGGAGGCCTCGATGTGATCATCGTGGGCCCCGACTACGTCACGGTCGGCGTGCCGTGCAGCTACGAGTGCCTCGCCAACTGCCCATCCCCCTCCTGCACCTACACCATGGCCGTGGACCAGTTAGCGTCCAGCGGCCAGGGCAACGTGCTAGCCTTCACGCTACGCCAGTGGGCGGCGTCGCTGACGCTGAGCTGCACGTCCACCGATGACAGCACGGGGGCGTCAGAGACCGTCACGAAGAAACTGCAGGTGTTAGGTAGACCAACTAAATGGGTTGTCACTGTTTTTAAAGGGGACCCATTATACCACCAGGTGTGAGCGGGATTAGCCATTCCAAGCGGTTTTTGAAACCCACATTGCTTCATCATGTCAATGTCCTCGACAAATGTCCTAAAATGTGTTTTTTTATGTCTGCTCTGAGCTGGACCAGCCAACGTCTCAGTCTCGGGCCCGGACCTGATGAACCCCATGGTGAGCCACACCTACAGCTGCCACGCCTACTGCCGCCCCTCGTGCAGCTACACCTGGAAGGTGGCCGAGGGGCCCTGGGTCTCCGGCCAGGGGAACGTCATCTCTGTGACTCCCCAGGAGCAGGAAACGTCCAAAACCCTCATGTGCAAAGCAACCAACATCGTGTCCGGACTCTTTGCTACCGGAACCCAAGACATCCCTGTCACGTGTAAGGCTGGGACTGTGTCACTTGGGTCAAGGGTGTAGTCGCATAAACTTTGGAGTAGCTAGGCTAGGCTACATACCAGACAAGGTGTAGGATAGTGGAAGTACAATTATATGGTAGAAACGTTTAAAGGGGCCCTATTACACCACCAGGTGTGAGTGTGATTACACGCGACTAAAATTGTCCTTGTGACATCACAAGTGTACACCTAGATCTATGCTGTCTAGATCAGTTTACCAGTTGGTACAGTCCACTGGGGAGGCTGGTAGTCTGATCTGGTCATCATATGTCTCGGTGGAAACTCCCACTTGTGATGTCACTTAGTCACAATGACGGCTTGCAATGGCTAATCACGCTCACGCCCGGTGGTGTAATATAGGACCCCTTTAATGTTCAGGAACGACTCAGCTCATCAGCTCTCTTGTGGTTCCAGCCGGACCCTCAGAGGTCCACATCAGCGGTCCGGACCGCATGACGCTCGGCAGGAGGGCCCGGTTCAACTGCACGGCCGACTGCGTACCCTCATGCCGCTACATGTGGACGGTGGGCGACCATGCGCTCAGGGGAAGCGAGATCGAAATAACGGTCGACCGGCCGATGCGATCCGTCGCTCTGACATGCGAGGCGCAGAACACGCTGACCAGGAAGTCGATGACAGGCTCCAAGACCGTTTGGATGGGAGGTGGGTGGGCATCATCCGGTGTTGATCCTCAACTTCTGCTTACTGCTACCTGCTCACTTAATGAAGCATGTCGTTTTCCTTTGTGTTGGCAGATCACTCCTGGGCCACTCGTCCTGAGGGGAGGTCCACTCTGCTTCTCAGTGCCTTCATTGTCTCGGCTGCAGCCCTCATTTGATTCACATGAGGGAGACATTGTACCAGAAGATATTTTCCTTTAAAATGACCAATTACCACTCGACCATTTACATTTACATTGAGGGCATTTGGCAGATGCTTTTATCCAAAGCGACTTACAAAGAGTACATTTGTTGAAGGAGAGGCAGCAATATATCACTGTGGTACCTGAAGATAAGAATAGAGCTGTTTTCAAGCGTTCCTATTTACGAGACGAATAGAACGAGTTTCATAATTGCCAAGTTGCCTGCATAAGTAGCTGGGCAGGCGTGCTATTCTAAGCGTGCTACAACATCTGAGAACGAACAACGACCAGACTAACACTAATACATTAATGATAAATAACCCGACACGGTCACTAGAATATTGTTTTTTAAGTTAAAGCACATAGCGTTTGACGCTATTTGGTTCCCACGCATGTGAGCCAATAGTATGGCAAGGCTGGCATCACATGGTCTCTCTGTGTCGTCAGCCATCAAGTGTTTGAACGTGGTCAATGTTAGTCAAGTTATCAGTTGTACCTTTGATGTGATTTGATGTGTGGAACATTATGAGCGTCATCGTTTCAATAAAATGTGCAGAATGATTTGACAAAAGTGGTTTGGGATGACATCTTACCTCTTTGGTAGTTACTTACAATATGGATCATTTTGTATCTGTTGTACTAGAAGTCAAACTACTCTTGTAAGTGGCACGATGCACGCACACATAACACATCAGATCAGAAACAACACTTTGTGTATGTTTGAAGATAGATGGATGGATAGATAGATAGAGAGAGGTGGAGAGAGAGAGAGGTGGAGAGAGAGAGAGAGAGAGAGAGAGAGAGAGAGGGGGAGAGAGAGAGAGAGAGGAGAGAGAGAGAGAGAGAGAGAGGAGAGAGAGGAGGAGAGAGAGAGAGAGAGAGAGAGAGGTAGAGGGAGAGAGAGAGAGAGAGAGAGAGAGAGAGAGAGAGAGAGAGAGGTGGAGAGGGAGAGAGAGAGAGAGAGTTAAGACTTTTACTCAAGTACATTTCTAAAAGGTGACTTTAACTTCTACCAAAGTAATTTTCTGGTAAGATACTTGTACTTTCACTCAAGTATCGCTTTCCAGTACTTTATACAAGACTGGTAACCAGCTAGCGTGCGCCCACCTGCCGGCTGGTTTAACCCGTGGGCCCTGATTGGCCCAACGCACCACAGGTGTGCAGCCTCACCTACGAGCCCCAGACTAATCAGCCTCTAACTCGGGCCTCAGGTGAGGTTGCTTAAACCAGCCACTCACCACACACGCTCCACAATTTGATATGTAAATGGTTAGATACGTAGATAGATTAGAAGTAGATAGCGTAGATACATATATTTACTATATTTGATATATTGATTAAAAGTCAATAGGTGTGTAACCATAGTTTATTTGATATGCAGCCGCTTCAATACATATAGATTAGTATGTATATTGACTGTGAAGAAAGAAGGAAAAATTTCAATGCTCATTCTACGCTGTGATTTCTTTAGCGGGCCCCTCAAACGTCAAGATCAGTGGCCCTGGAATGCTGGTGGTCACCGAGCTGAACAACTTCACCTGCACGGCCAACTGCTACCCGTCCTGCTCCTACATCTGGCAGTGGAAGTGGACAACCGAGGTTCTGGCGACCGCCAGCGGACAGACGGTGTCCATCCTGCCGCCCGAGACGGTCGATGCCCTAACGGTGTTCTGTGAAGCCATGGACACCGTCTCGCATCTCTTCTTATCCACGTCCGTGCTGAGATATGTGGCAAGTAGGTGATGGGGATGGAAATAGCCAAATATGCTGAAACGATGAAACTCCACGTGTGCCTGTACTGTGAATATATCGTCTTTTTTTCTGCTATAGGATTATCCGATATTTCCATCCAGTCGGAAACTGGACGGTGGACGGTGACGGTGGGACACCACTACGAGTTTATCTGCCTGGTCGACTGCACGCCGTCCTGTAACTACACGTGGACCTTTGAGGGGAAGACCTTCAGCAATGATGTGGTCTACTTGCCGGTGTTCCACAAAGGAGAGAAGCCTATGACTGAGAGCACTCAACAAATCCCCATCACGGAGTATCATCACACCGAACTGCTCACATGCATAGCGCAAAATACCATCTCAGGAGCAGTCATCAGAAAAACACAGATCCTGACCATCATTAGTAAGTGTTTAAAGCGCAAAATACACACAATGCATCATGTGCCCTTACTGCCACCCATTGTTTAAAATATTGTCCATTGTGATGTTTTGACACCATATTTGGGAAAAACCAATCGATTTCCAAATAGTTTATCATCATGTTTGTTCATTAGGAAAGCTAAGCATAGCATAGTCTGTGGTCTGTGGCCATCAAACTCTATAACTCCTCCCCCTCTGTGGCATCAAACTCTATAACTCCTCCCCCTTTGTGGCATCAAACTCTATAACTCCTCCCTATAACCTAAGTGTGGAGGTGTCCCTGAGCAAGACACCACCTAACCCTACCTGCTCCTCCTAGCTAAGTGTGGAGGTGTCCCTGAGCAAGACACCACCTAACCCTACCTGCTCCCGACCAGCTGGCTGATGCCTTGCATGGTTGACACCGCCACCAGTGTATGAATGTGTGTATGAATGGGTGAATGTGAGGCAATGTAAAGCGATTTGGATAAAACCGCTGTATAAATGCGATCCATTTATAGATCTTAGTGGTTTTAACACATACAAGAAGCTCATTCTGTCTGGTGTGACCAGGGATGGGTAAGAGGTTAGGAGGTGTCCTTACAAGGTGTCTTGGTACATATATTACAAATCAATATCTTTGATTAATACATAGTATATTTGATATGTTGCTTCTTACATTTGTAGCTAGATTAGCAGTCAATACCTTATATGCATATATCTTTATAAAGTGTGTGTATGGTTGGTGGCTCGTTTAAGCAGCCTCACCTGGAAACTGGCCACTGTAGCATCGCTGCTGCCACACGTCACCTGTGTGAGTGACTTCTCTGGGGCTCCTCCACTCCACGGCCAGCGGCAGTTGACGTAATAATAAATCCACGTTTAGTGCGTTGATTGAGTTTTGTAGCGTGACTGAAGACGGAGCACGTGGTAACCAGCAGTGTTGTAATGTAACGAAGTACAAATACTTCGTTACTGTACTTAAGTAGAATTTTCACGTATCTGTACTTTACTTCGTTATTTATATTTCTGGCAACTTTCACTTTTACTCTACACTACATTTCCTAAATAAAATGTATACTTTTACTCTGATACATTTCTCCTAAGCATCTTCGTTACTCGTTACTACAAAATAAAATCATTAGAAATGTGTTAAGACCGCAGGTTTGACGAATCACGCGCGAAACCAACCAGACGCGCAAAGCGCACGCGCACTGCTGCGGGCGCACGCGCTTTACTTCCGCTCCCATGGTAACGCATGGCGCGGTTCACACTGCGTCCCTGTGCGCAATCTCATAGAAATACATTGAATATGCACAATATCTGCATCATATTCAGTTAAATTAAGTTAAATCAAGTCATACATTTAGCATACAACCAAAACAACATTCAAATAATAATAATAATAATAATAATTATTATTATTAACATTCTATATAGTTTAGATATTTGTTCCCGCGTCTGGTAACATGGGAGTGCGCGTGCGCAGCAGTGCGCGTGCGCTTTGCGCGTCTGGTGGGTTCAGTCCGCGCGCACGAAAGCAACACCACCTAACCCTACCTGCTCCTCCTAGCCAAGTGTGGAGGTGTCCCTGAGCAAGACACCACCTAACCCTACCTGCTCCCCCTCCTAGCCAAGTGTGGAGGTGTCCCTGAGCAAGACACCACCTGCTCCCGACCAGCTGGCTGATGCCTTGCATGGTTGACACCGCCACCAGTGCATGAATGTGTGTATGAATGGGTGAATGTGAGGCAATGTAAAGCGATTTGGATAAAACCTCTGTATAAATGCGATCCATTTATAGATCTTAGTGGTTTTAACACATACAAGAAGCTCATTCTGTCTGGTGTGACCAGGGATGGGTAAGAGGTTAGGAGGTGTCCTTACAAGGTGTCTCGGTACATAGATTACAAATCAATATCTTTGATTAATACATAGTATATTTGATATGTTGCTTCTTACATTTGTAGATAGATTAGCAGTCAATACCTTATATGCATATATCTTTATAAAGTGTGTGTATGGTTGGTGGCTCGTTTAAGCAGCCTCACCTGGAAACTGGCCACTGTAGCATCGCTGCTGCCACACGTCACCTGTGTGAGTGACTTCTCTGGGGCTCCTCCACTCCACGGCCAGCGGCAGTTGACGTAATAATAAATCCACGTTTAGTGCGTTGATTGAGTTTTGTAGCGTGACTGAAGACGGAGCACGTGGTAACCAGCAGTGTTGTAATGTAACGAAGTACAAATACTTCGTTACTGTACTTAAGTAGAATTTTCACGTATCTGTACTTTACTTCGTTGATTTATATTTCTGGCAACTTTCACTTTTACTCTACACTACATCTCCTCAATAAAATAACTTTACTCCGATACATTCCCTAAGTATCTTCGTTACCGTACTCAAAATAAAATCATTAGAAATGTGTAAACCAGCAAGGTTGACAATCCGCGCGAAAACCAACCAGACACGCAAAGCGCACGCGACGCTGCGGGCCACGCGCTACTCGGCTCCCATGGAACGCATTGGGGGCCCGCCCGGTTTCCACACGCCTCCTGTGCGCAATTCATAGAAATACATTGAATATGCACAATATCTCATCATATTCATTAAATTAATTAAACAATCATACATTAGCCATACAACCCAAAACAACATAATAAATAAATAATATATAATTATTAACATCTATATAGTCAATCAATTCCCAACCGTCGAACATGGGAGTGCGCGTGCGCAGCAGTCGGTTCCGTCGCTGGAGTTTCGTGCGTAAGAAGTCCCGCATGTCCCGGATGTCAGTAGAAATCAACGACTGATGCCACTTTTTTTTTTTACTTGTACTTTTACTTTACTTCCAATACTTAAGTACATTTAATATCAGAAAATTAACTTTTGATACTTAAGTACAGTAAAAATCAGATACTTTAAGACTTTTACTCAAGTACATTTCTAAAAGGTGACTTTAACTTCTACCAAAGTAATTTTCGGGTAAGATACTGTACTTTTACTGAAGTATCGCTTTCCAGTACTTTATACAAGACTGGTAACCAGCTAGCGTGCGCCCACCTGCTGGCTTGGGTTTAACCCGTGGGCCTTGATTGGCCCAAACGCCACCACAGGTGTGCAGCCTCACCTACGAGCCCCAGACTAATCAGGCCTCTAACTCGGGCCTCAGGTGAGGTTGCTTAAAACCAGCCACTCACCACAATTTGATATGTAAATGGTTAGATACGTAGATAGATTAGAAGTAGATAGCGTAGATACATATATTTACTATATTTGATATATTGATTAAAAGTCAATAGGTGTGTAACCATAGTTTATTGATATGCAGCCGCTTCAATACATATAGATTAGTATGTATATTGACTGTGAAGAAAGAAGGAAAAATTTCAATGCTCATTCTACGCTGTGATTTCTTTAGCGGGCCCCTCAAACGTCAAGATCAGTGGCCCTGGAATGCTGGTGGTCACCGAGCTGAACAACTTCACCTGCACGGCCAACTGCTACCCGTCCTGCTCCTACATCTGGCAGTGGAAGTGACAACCGAGGTTCTGGCGACCGCCAGCGGACAGACGGTGTCCATCTGCCGCCCGAGACGGTCGATGCCCTAACGGTGTTCTGTGAAGCCTGGACACCGTCTCGCATCTCTTCTTATCCACGTCCGTGCTGAGATATGTGGCAAGTAGGTGATGGGGATGGAAATAGCCAAATATGCTGAAACGATGAAACTCCACGTGTGCCTGTACTGTGAATATATCGTCTTTTTTCTGCTATAGGATTATCCGATATTTCCATCCAGTCGGAAACTGGACGGTGGACGGTGACGGTGGACACCACTACGAGTTTATCTGCCTGGTCGACTGCACGCCGTCCTGTAACTACACGTGGACCTTTGAGGGGAAGACCTTCAGCAATGATGTGGTCTACTTGCCGGTGTTCCACAAAGGAGAGAAGCCTATGACTGAGAGCACTCAACAAATCCCCATCACGGAGTATCATCACACCGAACTGCTCACATGCATAGCGCAAAATACCATCTCAGGAGCAGTCATCAGAAAAACACAGATCCTGACCATCATTAGTAAGTGTTTAAAGCGCAAAATACACACAATGCATCATGTGCCCTTACTGCCACCCATTGTTTAAAATATTGTCCATTGTGATGTTTTGACACCATATTTGGGAAAAACCAATCGATTTCCAAATAGTTTATCATCATGTTTGTTCATTAGGAAAGCTAAGCATAGCATAGTCTGTGGTCTGTGGCCATCAAACTCTATAACTCCTCCCCCTCTGTGGCATCAAACTCTATAACTCCTCCCCCTTTGTGGCATCAAACTCTATAACTCCTCCCTATAACTCCCCATACAAGACAATGAACACAGCAATATAATGTGCAATATTACCTCACTTTCCTCGGTATTACTTCCTCAGTATTACGTGCAACATTAACATTACTGTCCAACATCACGTGCAATCCTCTATCATGTGCTATATTATTATTATTATTATTATCATGTTGTCTATAAATATGATCTATAACACTACCTCTCACCTCCTCTCATCATCATGTGCAATATTCTTAATGTCATGTCCAATAATATTACACATATTTAACTGTAAATTTGCATATCCGTGAGTTTATTTTTATCATTCTGTTGTTTTCCATATTGTTGTATTGTGCTGTATCGCTGTGGTGGCACAAGAATTTCCTTCGGGATTAATAAAGTTCTATTCTATTCATTGTTTAGACACATTCATGAATCCATGCATCGGTCTCTCTGCGTAGATCCCTACTCTGTGCGTCCTGCCAGCCAAGGCGAGCCAATCGGAGGACAACCGTTCTCACTCAAATGCGTTGGCTCACAGAACCCCGGCTCCGTTGCATGGCTCAAAGACGGCCTCCCACTGACTGTGTCCGACAGACTCCACCTGTCAGAAGACAACACCCTGCTTACGTTCAGTACCCTCCAACAGTCTGACACAGGAACCTACCAATGTGTTATCAACGAAGGGCCCGGGCCCATCAAGTCAATTGGCTATGATATGCAGGTCATTTGTGAGTATTTCAAACTCCTTTGAATGTTCTAATTTCAAATGAAAGTCATCTCCACAGCTCATTTGGGAATGCATCTTGTGTTTTCCAGATGGACCCTTCAAAGTGCAGATAGTTGAGGTTAGCAAGGGTCCAGTCGGTAAAGAGCTGACCGCCCTGCCTGGATCCACCACAGCCTTGCAATGTGTGGCTGACTGTTATCCCAGCTGCTCCATCAGCTGGTTCTACAACGGCAAGCTGTTGTCCAAGAACGCCTCCATATCTTTTACACCAGTGACTCCTCCCAACCAAGCAGTTCTCAGCTGTGTTGCCTACGACTCTCTGACCAAGAAGAACAGCTCTGCTGAGACGACCGTGGTCGTTCCTTGTAAGGAAACCTCCTAACCTCTTACAATACTAAGTACTATTATTTCATGCCAAGACGTACAAACACACAAGTGATTGTAGGTAGTATGTAGGGGCAGTCCGCTGACAACCTTGTAGGTCAATAACAGTGTCTTGAATCTTGTGTTTTCCAGATGGACCCTTCAAAGTGCAGATTGTTGAGGTTAGCAAGGGTCCAGTCGGTAAAGAGCTGACCGCCCTGCCTGGATCCACCACAGCCTTGCAATGTGTGGCTGACTGTTATCCCAGCTGCTCCATCAGCTGGTTCTACAACGGCAAGCTGTTGTCCAAGAACGCCTCCATATCTTTTACACCAGTGACTCCTCCCAACCAAGCAGTTCTCAGCTGTGTTGCCTACGACTCTCTGACCAAGAAGAACAGCTCTGCTGAGACAAACGTGGTCGTTCCTTGTAAGGAAACCTCCTAACCTCTTACCCATCCCTGGTCACACCAGACAGAATGAGCTTCTTGTATGTGTTAAAGACCACTGTTCTCCAAAACATTCAACCCAAATTGCCACAGTCGTTTGGTTCAATTACTGATTCCAATCCCCACTGAGTAGCAATGTGGTGTCTGAGCACCAAAATTACAGAATATCTATCTGTCCATGAAGACTAATCTGTGAATGCATCTTGTGTTTTCCAGATGGACCCTTCAAAGTGCAGATAGTTGAGGTTAACAAGGGTCCAGTCGGTAAAGAGCTGACCGCCCTGCCTGGATCCACCACAGCCTTGCAATGTGTGGCTGACTGTTATCCCAGCTGCTCCATCAGCTGGTTCTACAACGGCAAGCTGCTGTCCAAGAACGCCTCCATATCTTTTACACCAGTGACTCCTCCCAACCAAGCAGTTCTCAGCTGTGTTGCCTACGACTCTCTGACCAAGAAGAACAGCTCTGCTGAGACAAACGTGGTCGTTCCTTGTAAGGAAACCTCCTAACCTCTTACAATACTGAGTACTATTATTTCATGCCAAGACGTACAAACACACAAGTGATTGTAGGTAGTATGTAGGGGCAGTCCGCTGACAACCTTGTAGGTCAATAACAGTGTCTTGAATCTTGTGTTTTCCAGATGGACCCTTCAAAGTGCAGATAGTTGAGGTTAGCAAGGGTCCAGTCGGTAAAGAGCTGACCGCCCTGCCTGGATCCACCACAGCCTTGCAATGTGTGGCTGACTGTTATCCCAGCTGCTCCATCAGCTGGTTCTACAACGGCAAGCTGTTGTCCAAGAACGCCTCCATATCTTTTACACCAGTGACTCCTCCCAACCAAGCAGTTCTCAGCTGTGTTGCCTACGACTCTCTGACCAAGAAGAACAGCTCTGCTGAGACAAACGTGGTCGTTCCTTGTAAGGAAACCGCCTAACCTCTTACCCATCCCTGGTCACACCAGACAGAATGAGCTTCTTGTATGTGTTAAAGACCACTGTTCTCCAAAACATTCAACCCAAATTGCCACAGTCGTTTGGTTCAATTACTGATTCCAATCCCCACTGAGTAGCAATGTGGGTGGTCTGAGCACCAAAATTACAGAATATCTATCTGTCCATGAAGACTAATTACTGTGAATGCATCTTGTGTTTTCCAGATGGACCCTTCAAAGTGCAGATAGTTGAGGTTAACAAGGGTCCAGTCGGTAAAGAGCTGACCGCCCTGCCTGGATCCACCACAGCCTTGCAATGTGTGGCTGACTGTTATCCCAGCTGCTCCATCAGCTGGTTCTACAACGGCAAGCTGTTGTCCAAGAACGCCTCCATATCTTTTACACCAGTGACTCCTCCCAACCAAGCAGTTCTCAGCTGTGTTGCCTACGACTCTCTGACCAAGAAGAACAGCTCTGCTGAGACAAATGTGGTCGTTCCTTGTAAGGAAACCTCCTAACCTCTTACCCATCCCTGGTCACACCAGACAGAATGAGCTTCTTGTATGTGTTAAAAACCACTGTTTTTAAATGTGCATGAATAGGTTTTCTTCTGAGTAGCAATGTGGTGTCTGAGCACCAACATGACAGGATATATATCCATCCATAAATACTTATAGTCTTAACTAATCTGTGAATGCATCTTGTGTTTTCCAGATGGACCCTTCAAAGTGCAGATAGTTGAGGTTAACAAGGGTCCAGTCGGTAAAGAGCTGACCGCCCTGCCTGGATCCACAACAGCCTTGCAATGTGTGGCTGACTGTTATCCCGGCTGCTCCATCAGCTGGTTCTACAACGGCAAGCTGCTGTCCAAGAACGCCTCCATATCTTTTACACCAGTGACTCCTCCCAACCAAGCAGTTCTCAGCTGTGTTGCCTACGACTCTCTGACCAAGAAGAACAGCTCTGCTGAGACGACCGTGGTCGTTCCTTGTAAGCAAACCCCCACTTTAAAAGCAAACATTATCGTAAAATTCATTCATATCCACCGAAATGACCATGGTAGTGGTTTGGAGAAATACCCAATTATACATCCGATCTACAAGGTTATACAAGTGTCTACATTCTAGTTTGAATCCAATTTAACACCTTTCCAAATTGGCCCAATATACGTATGTCCAGGTTTGTAACAGGCGTATGGAGCTGCTTCACCGCTTCTCCTGTTGTTCCTCAGACGGGCCGGTGAGCGTCACCATCTCCGGACCGTCGTCTCTGGAAGTCGGGGTCATGGCCACGTTCACGTGCTCCGCCACATGCGTTCCGACGTGCACCTACACCTGGACCGTGTTCGGGTCGCCCGTCAACGGCCACTCCATCAACCTCACGCTCAACCGCTACGTCGCCACGGAGTCCATCAGCTGCGAGGCGCGGAACGACGTATCTGGGAAGACGGCGACCGTCAACGATACTCTCAGTGTCTCAGGTCCGCGGTCCCCCTCGTCCATCTCTTGTGCACCGCATTGCCGCTGACTTCACGCGTTATGCAACTCAATGCTGTGGCTATAATCCTCCATCTCGTCTTCTCACAGATCCTCATTGGTGCGGATGTTGAGCGGGGGGAAGAAACGCACTGCTGCCTGGACTGGACTGTCGTCAGCAACGCAGTTAGACCGCGGGAATGGATGGCAGCATATTTGATCGTAATGCTATGGTTGTTATTTCTATAAGAGCAGATCTTTTTTTAGTTTCACGATACAGGCCAGCGTATCTTCCCATGCGTTATACACCATTATCTTCAATAAATAATCTGAGTCTACATCCATGGTTGCCTATACTTAGCCCATCGGTCATCGCTCTTATCAATTGACACGAGCGATACCATTGTTTGTTCCATTGAATTTTGGCCTTTACAGCAATGCATAATGCAATACGCCTTTATTTACAGTTCAGCTGTGGGTTCTGAGATAAAAAGAGATGGACTCCAAAGTTTGACTCCATCCAGTTCAGTGTTTTATTTCAAACCCGTTGATTATCGTATGCAATCGTTTTGTCATACGCTTCTGTGTGTGCCCAACATCAAATCGACACCACCCAACTATATTGTACTGTGTTTAGCTGTGAGAGCCCCTGACAGTCGAAAATGGAAGTCCGGGTCTTGCATAACAGACCTTTGTGTGAACAACATTGCAGTAGAGTACAGAAAAACCACGTTGCCATGTTGGCTGTCGAGCAGGTAAAGCGCGGCGTGGCAACAAGTCAAGTCCGTTGGTCTCGGTACCTGCTGCGACCAGCGCCCGCGGGACGTCAGGACCCCGTATTTCTTGCGCAGGGTCGCCAATGTGGCTTCCTCTTGGTGAGCTTGGTGTAGAAAATCAAAGAGCTCCTGAAGAACTGTGAATAAAGAAAAGATAAGATATGATCCGTATGGACGACCTTGTTGTTTGCATGTAAATGTGTGGATGGAGGCATTGTAACGCTACCCTTCTTCTCCGGGGTGGACATGACATAACCGCCATGTCGAATCTGCGCACGCTGGCCAGGCTGGCGAGGATCCCCAGGATGAGATCTGGCGACTCAGTCCTGCAGGAGAACAGCTCACGTTTCATCACACCCTTCATACCGAGCACCACCCGATACACTAACCGTAACCCTAACACCATGACAGTAGGAGCTTTAAAAAAAGTATCACAAAGAGCTGAAACAGAAGGTTGACGTTAACAATCATTGGCTCACTTGGTGTAGAACTCCAGAAGGGTCCTCAGGATCTGGTTGAGAAGGTCCGGTTCCAGAGCGTTCTGGAAGATCTTGGCAAACGCTGCCGCGTCCATTTGCTAGAAACCCAGAAAAGTCATTTCAAACATTAAAACATCCGTTCCACTAACTAGATCGACTGACTCTCCCTCTCTCTCCATCAATAGCAGTGTTTTATTGTACAATTCATCTTCTCAGTTCAGTGCAGCAATACTACAACCATGTAGGCATTAGCACCCCCACTCCTCACCGTGGTGGACTCAGTCTAGTTGAGATGTCCAGAGAAACAAGGAAATAAAACTAGAAGTAGAAACCTCAAGGGGTCATGATCAGAAGGCGAGGAGATATACCCCTATCCTCAATATAGAAGATCTGGGAAGCGCTTTGAGAGTCAACTATTAAATATATATGAAAGCAACTCGTTTCTTGACGTATATTGAAGACATGGCTCTTACCCTCAGATATTCATAAATCTGTTGGGGCTGCCTTCCGATCTTCCGGAGGTCTGCCTCCAACTGGAAGCTGTTGGTGGCCGCAGGAGGTAAAGCCAGAGCAAGACACCACCTGCTCCCGACCATGTTGCCTTGCATGGTTGACACCGCCACCAGTGCATGAATGTGTGTATGAATGGGTGAATGTGAGGCAATGTAAAGCGATTTGGATAAAACCTCTGTATAAATGCGATCCATTTATAGATCTTAGTGGTTTTAACACATACAAGAAGCTCATTCTGTCTGGTGTGACCAGGGATGGGTAAGAGGTTAGGAGGTGTCCTTACAAGGTGTCTCGGTACATAGATTACAAATCAATATCTTTGATTAATACATAGTATATTTGATATGTTGCTTCTTACATTTGTAGATAGATTAGCAGTCAATACCTTATATGCATATATCTTTATAAAGTGTGTGTATGGTTGGTGGCTCGTTTAAGCAGCCTCACCTGGAAACTGGCCACTGTAGCATCGCTGCTGCCACACGTCACCTGTGTGAGTGACTTCTCTGGGGCTCCTCCACTCCACGGCCAGCGGCAGTTGACGTAATAATAAATCCACGTTTAGTGCGTTGATTGAGTTTTGTAGCGTGACTGAAGACGGAGCACGTGGTAACCAGCAGTGTTGTAATGTAACGAAGTACAAATACTTCGTTACATAGTATATTTGTACAAATACTTCGTTACTGTACTTGAGTAGAATTTTCACGTATCTGTACTTTACTTCGTTATTTATATTTCTGGCAACTTTCACTTTTACTCTACACTACATCTCCTCAATAAAATGTATACTTTTACTCCGATACATTTCTCCTAAGTATCTTCGTTACTCGTTACTACAAAATAAAATCATTAGAAATGTGTTAAGACCGCAGGTTTGACGAATCACGCGCGAAACCAACCAGACGCGCAAAGCGCACGCGCACTGCTGCGGGCGCACGCGCTTTACTTCCGCTCCCATGGTAACGCATGGCGCGGTTCACACTGCGTCCCTGTGCGCAATCTCATAGAAATACATTGAATATGCACAATATCTGCATCATATTCAGTTAAATTAAGTTAAATCAAGTCATACATTTTGCATACAACCAAAACAACATTCAAATAATAATAATAATAATAATAATTATTATTATTAACATTCTATATAGTTTAGATATTTGTTCCCGCGTCTGGTAACATGGGAGTGCGCGTGCGCAGCAGTACGCGTGCGCTTTGCGCGTCTGGTGGGTTCAGTCCGCGCGCACGAAAGCGTCCGTCCGTCTGGTGTTTCGTGCGTAAGAAGTCCCGCATGTCCCGGATGTCAGTAGAATCAACGACTGATGCCACTTTTTTTTTTTACTTGTACTTTTACTTTTACTTCCAATACTTAAGTACATTTAATATCAGAAAATTACTTTTGATACTTAAGTACAGTAAATATCAGATACTTTAAGACTTTTACTCAAGTACATTTCTAAAAGGTGACTTTAACTTCTACCAAAGTCATTTTCTGGTAAGATACTTGTACTTTTACTCAAGTATCGCTTTCCAGTACTTTATACAAGACTGGTAACCAGCTAGCGTGCGCCCACCTGCCGGCTGGTTTAACCCGTGGGCCCTGATTGGCCCAACGCACCACAGGTGTGCAGCCTCACCTACGAGCCCCAGACTAATCAGCCTCTAACTCGGGCCTCAGGTGAGGTTGCTTAAACCAGCCACTCACCACAATTTGATATGTAAATGGTTAGATACGTAGATAGATTAGAAGTAGATAGCGTAGATACATATATTTACTATATTTGATATATTGATTAAAAGTCAATAGGTGTGTAACCATAGTTTATTTGATATGCAGCCGCTTCAATACATATAGATTAGTATGTATATTGACTGTGAAGAAAGAAGGAAAAATTTCAATGCTCATTCTACGCTGTGATTTCTTTAGCGGGCCCCTCAAACGTCAAGATCAGTGGCCCTGGAATGCTGGTGGTCACCGAGCTGAACAACTTCACCTGCACGGCCAACTGCTACCCGTCCTGCTCCTACATCTGGCAGTGGAAGTGGACAACCGAGGTTCTGGCGACCGCCAGCGGACAGACGGTGTCCATCCTGCCGCCCGAGACGGTCGATGCCCTAACGGTGTTCTGTGAAGCCATGGACACCGTCTCGCATCTCTTCTTATCCACGTCCGTGCTGAGATATGTGGCAAGTAGGTGATGGGGATGGAAATAGCCAAATATGCTGAAACGATGAAACTCCACGTGTGCCTGTACTGTGAATATATCGTCTTTTTTTCTGCTATAGGATTATCCGATATTTCCATCCAGTCGGAAACTGGACGGTGGACGGTGACGGTGGGACACCACTACGAGTTTATCTGCCTGGTCGACTGCACGCCGTCCTGTAACTACACGTGGACCTTTGAGGGGAAGACCTTCAGCAATGATGTGGTCTACTTGCCGGTGTTCCACAAAGGAGAGAAGCCTATGACTGAGAGCACTCAACAAATCCCCATCACGGAGTATCATCACACCGAACTGCTCACATGCATAGCGCAAAATACCATCTCAGGAGCAGTCATCAGAAAAACACAGATCCTGACCATCATTAGTAAGTGTTTAAAGCGCAAAATACACACAATGCATCATGTGCCCTTACTGCCACCCATTGTTTAAAATATTGTCCATTGTGATGTTTTGACACCATATTTGGGAAAAACCAATCGATTTCCAAATAGTTTATCATCATGTTTGTCATCTGCTGAGACAAATGTGGTCGTTCCTTGTAAGGAAACCTCCTAACCTCTTACCCATCCCTGGTCACACCAGACAGAATGAGCTTCTTGTATGTGTTAAAAACCACTGTTTTTAAATGTGCATGAATAGGTTTTCTTCTGAGTAGCAATGTGGTGTCTGAGCACCAACATGACAGGATATATATCCATCCATAAATACTTATAGTCTTAACTAATCTGTGAATGCATCTTGTGTTTTCCAGATGGACCCTTCAAAGTGCAGATAGTTGAGGTTAACAAGGGTCCAGTCGGTAAAGAGCTGACCGCCCTGCCTGGATCCACCACAGCCTTGCAATGTGTGGCTGACTGTTATCCCAGCTGCTCCATCAGCTGGTTCTACAACGGCAAGCTGTTGTCCAAGAACGCCTCCATATCTTTTACACCAGTGACTCCTCCCAACCAAGCAGTTCTCAGCTGTGTTGCCTACGACTCTCTGACCAAGAAGAACAGCTCTGCTGAGACGACCGTGGTCGTTCCTTGTAAGCAAACCCCCACTTTAAAAGCAAACATTATCGTAAAATTCATTCATATCCACCGAAATGACCATGGTAGTGGTTTGGAGAAATACCCAATTATACATCCGATCTACAAGGTTATACAAGTGTCTACATTCTAGTTTGAATCCAATTTAACACCTTTCCAAATTGGCCCAATATACGTATGTCCAGGTTTGTAACAGGCGTATGGAGCTGCTTCACCGCTTCTCCTGTTGTTCCTCAGACGGTCCGGTGAACGTCACCATCTCCGGACCGTCGTCTCTGGAAGTCGGGGTCATGGCCACGTTCACGTGCTCCGCCACATGCGTTCCGACGTGCACCTACACCTGGACCGTGTTCGGGTCGCCCGTCAACGGCCACTCCATCAACCTCACGCTCAACCGCTACGTCGCCACGGAGTCCATCAGCTGCGAGGCGCGGAACGACGTATCTGGGAAGACGGCGACCGTCAACGATACTCTCAGTGTCTCAGGTCCGCGGTCCCCCTCGTCCATCTCTTGTGCACCGCATTGCCGCTGACTTCACGCGTTATGCAACTCAATGCTGTGGCTATAATCCTCCATCTCGTCTTCTCACAGATCCTCATTGGTGTGGATGTTGAGCGGGGGGGAAGAAACGCACCGCTGCCTGGACTGGACTGTCGTCAGCAACGCAGTTAGACCGCGGGAATGGATGGCAGCATATTTGATCGTAATGCTATGGTTGTTATTTCTATAAGAGCAGATCTTTTTTTAGTTTCACGATACAGGCCAGCGTATCTTCCCATGCGTTATACACCGTTATCTTCAATAAATAATCTGAGTCTACATCCATGGTTGCCTATACTTAGCCCATCGGTCATCGCTCTTATCAATTGACACGAGCGATACCATTGTTTGTTCCATTGAATTTTGGCCTTTACAGCAATGCATAATGCAATACGCCTTTATTTACAGTTCAGCTGTGGGTTCTGAGATAAAAAGAGATGGACTCCAAAGTTTGACTCCATCCAGTTCAGTGTTTTATTTCAAACCCGTTGATTATCGTATGCAATCGTTTTGTCATACGCTTCTGTGTGTGCCCAACATCAAATCGACACCACCCAACTATATTGTACTGTGTTTAGCTGTGAGAGCCCCTGACAGTCGAAATGGAAGTCCGGGTCTTGCATAACAGACCTTTGTGTGAACAACATTGCAGTAGAGTACAGAAAAACCACGTTGCCATGTTGGCTGTCGAGCAGGTAAAGCGCGGCGTGGCAACAAGTCAAGTCCGTTGGTCTCGGGTACCTGCTGCGACCAGGCCCGCGGGACGTCAGACCCCGTATTTCTTGCGCAGGGTCGCCAATGTGGCTTCCTCTTGGTGAGCTTGGTGTAGAAAATCAAAGAGCTCCTGAAGAACTGTGAATAAAGAAAAGATAAGATATGATCCGTATGGACGACCTGTTGTTTGCATGTAAATGTGTGGATGGAGGCATTGTAACGCTACCCTTCTTCTCCGGGGTGGACATGAACATAACCGCCATGTCGAATCTGCGCACGCTGGCCAGGCTGGCGAGGATCCCCAGGATGAGATCTGGCGACTCAGTCCTGCAGGAGAACAGCTCACGTTTCATCACACCCTTCATACCGAGCACCACCCGATACACTAACCGTAACCCTAACACCATGACAGTAGGAGCTTTAAAAAAAGTATCACAAAGAGCTGAAACAGAAGGTTGACGTTAACAATCATTGGCTCACTTGGTGTAGAACTCCAGAAGGGTCCTCAGGATCTGGTTGAGAAGGTCCGGTTCCAGAGCGTTCTGGAAGATCTTGGCAAACGCTGCCGCGTCCATTTGCTAGAAACCCAGAAAAGTCATTTCAAACATTAAAACATCCGTTCCACTAACTAGATCGACTGACTCTCCCTCTCTCTCCATCAATAGCAGTGTTTTATTGTACAATTCATCTTCTCAGTTCAGTGCAGCAATACTACAACCATGTAGGCATTAGCACCCCCACTCCTCACCGTGGTGGACTCAGTCTAGTTGAGATGTCCAGAGAAACAAGGAAATAAAACTAGAAGTAGAAACCTCAAGGGGTCATGATCAGAAGGCGAGGAGATATACCCCTATCCTCAATATAGAAGATCTGGGAAGCGCTTTGAGAGTCAACTATTAAATATATATGAAAGCAACTCGTTTCTTGACGTATATTGAAGACATGGCTCTTACCCTCAGATATTCATAAATCTGTTGGGGCTGCCTTCCGATCTTCCGGAGGTCTGCCTCCAACTGGAAGCTGTTGGTGGCCGCAGGAGGTAAAGCCAGCGTCTGGTCAGGGGAAGGCATGAGGCCGGTGGAGGTGGAGGCGGTGGTGGAGGCGGAGGTGGAGGCGGAGGTGGTGGCGGAGGTGGAGGCGGAGGTGGTGGCGACGGGGGCTTCTGAGAGGCGAGTTGGCGTGTCCGAGATCTCCTCGATCTTTAGGATCTTGGCGCTGGGGGACGTGGAGAGCGGCGAGGCCAGGTCCCCGCCCGCCGGGTCCTGGCCAGGGGCCGAGGACGACGCCGAGGAGTGGCTTCTTTGGCGTGGCGGGAGGCCTGAAGGACCCCCGCCGAGAGCCCCGACATCAAGGAGAACCTCTCCCCCAACCTCCTCGATGTCCACTCTCCTCAGGGGCTTCTGTCAACAACGGGGCAGCATGTACAGTATGAGAGTTATTTGCTGATAGTTACGGATAGAAAAAGCAGCATTTAGGGGGCGGCTCGACTCACAGTTGACCGGAGGTGAGGCGGTTTATCGACGGGCTGGACCGTCCGTCTCGGAGCGTTCTCCTCCGTGCCCAGCAGGCCGGGCGGACCAGTCTCCTAGCAACAACACACAGAAAGACGATAAAACTAGTTTCTATTGCACAGCAGTTAACAGTGTTAATTGCAATCGTAGACTTTCTAATTGAATAGATAATTGCGACGTACATTTTAATTTTTCTGGAGTTCGTTCAGCGCTTGCTTGTTTCCAGGTTCGAGTTTCAGCAACTCCTGAAAATCTGACGGATGAAAACACACGAGACACAAGTGAGCTCAGCAGAGCGTTCAGTACGGTCGCTTCATTGAAGATGAAGACGATGGACCCACAAAAACAGAAGGTACCTTGTTGTGCCTCTCGGAGCCTCCCTAAAGCCAGCCGTGCCGTGCCTCTGCGGGCCAAGGCCTTGGAGTAGGTGCTGTCCAGGGAGAGAGCAGCACCACAATCCTGCTCTGCCTCCTCATACCTGGAGGGGGAAGACCACAAGATGTTTACCTACGGATGAGTTCTATACACAGGTGAGTGTTGCATACAGGCGAGTGTTCCTGACAGGTGAGTGTTGCATACAGGCGAGTGTTCCTGACAGGTGAGTGTTGCCCACAGGTTGAGGTGTCCTGACAGTGCAGTGTCCCCAACAGGGTGAGTGTTTCGCTCACACAGGTGAGTGGTTTGCATTACAGGTGAGTGGTTCCTGACAGCGTGAGTGTTTGCATACACGGCGAGTGTTCCTTGACAGGTGAGTGCTTCCCCACAGGGTGAGTGTCTCCTCCACCCCAGGTGAGTGTTTCCATACAGCCTGAGTGTTGGCATACAGGTTGAGTGTTGCATACGGGTGAGTGTATCCATGGCAGGTGAGTGTTTCTGACAGGTTGTTGAGGTGAGTATTCTTGACAGGTGAGTGTTCCTGACAGGTGAGTGTTCCCCACAGTTGAGTGTTCCATGCAAGTGAGTGTTCCATACAGGTGAGTGTTTCTGACAGGTGAGTCTGTCTGACAGGTGAGTGTTCTTGACAGATGAGTGTTCTTGACAGGTGAGTGTTCCTGACAGGTGAGTGTTCTTGACAGGTGAGTGTTCTTGACAGGTGAGTGGTCTTGACAGGTGAGTGTTCCTGACAGGTGAGTGTTCTTGACAGGTGAGTGTTCCTGACAGATGAGTGTTCCTGACAGGTGAGTGTTCCGTACAGGTGAGTGTTCCATCCACACAGGTGAGTTTTCCATACAGGTGAGTGTTCCCGACAGGTGAGTGTTCCTGACAGGTGAGTGTTCCCCACAGGTGAGTGTTCCCGACAGGTGAGTGTTCCTGACAGGTGAGTGTTCCCCACAGGTGAGTGTTCCATACAGGTGAGTTGCTACACTGGTGAGTGTTCCGTACAGGTGAGCGTTCCATCCACACAGGTGAGTTTTCCATACAGGTGAGCGTTATGTACAGGCAGTACTGCGAGACTTACCTTTCCAGCTTCAGGTAGGCCATGGCTCTGTTGGCTGGCAGAAGGGCGTTGGTAGCGTCTGCCTCCATGCCGGCGGTGTAGCAGTCCACGGCCGCTTCATACTTGCCCTCTTTGAAATACGCGTTACCCTGGAGACCGTAGTCATAGCAACGAATCAGCACCGGGAGTTTCTAAGACGGAGACGGCTTAGCTTCGTAGAAATCTACAGGTAAACCTACTCGGTCTTTCTGCACGACGGCCTCTTGTCTCTTCTGCTGCTCCTCCACCCGTCTCTGCTGCAGAGGGTCCACCGCCGCCGGGGCCTCGTCCGGAGGGCTGGCCGGGCCGGGGCCGTCGGTGCCCTGACCCGCCAGGACCTGCACCATCACCACGGGGGGGGGGGGGGGGGGGCAACACGGTTATTAACGAGGAGGCGGTCCTTACAGACGTGACGAAACGTAACGAAGAGCCAAAGAACCTCCGTCGTCATCACCTTCATCTTCTTCACTTCCATCTGCGCGTCGAGGTTTCCCGGGTCGAGCTTCAGAACCGCCTCGTAATCTAGCGGTGACCGATAATGTGAGAAAGGTCAGCAGGGTTGGAGGGTTTAAAAAGGCACGGATGGAAGAAGAACCACGGAGCCTCCTTTTAAGTCAGAAACCGTCGGGGAGTTTCACCTTCTTAAGGCCCAATCGTACTTCTCCCAGCGCAGCTTTGGCCGCCCCTCTGCGTGCGAAGGCTTTGAAGTAGTTAGCATCCAAGGCGATGGCCAGGTTGCAGTCCGACTCCGCCACCGAGAACCTGCCGAGAGCAGAGACACAACAACAGCCTTACATTATTATCACGGAACCGAGCGGCCGCAAGGTACGTGGTCGTGACGTGAAGGCGGGAACGTACTTTTTGAGTCTGTAGAAGCACGTGGCGCGGTTGGTGGGGAGAACTGGGTTGTAGGGATCCGCGCTCATCCCTCTGGTGTAACATTCAATGGCGTCGTCGTACCGGCCCTCTCTGAACAGCGCGTTACCCTAGAAGATGTTAAATGAATACATCGATAGGTCCTAATGTCTGTCCACCTTGGAAGGACTTGGATATCGTGACCACGGCCAGTCCGGGTACCTGCTCCTTCTGGGCCAGCGCCAGGCTGTGGTCCACCTCGCCCAGGGCCTCTTCAGAGTCTGAATCGGAGCCCTCCGCCGGACTCTGCTCCTTGTCGACTGCCGACATAGCCTTGTCCTGTCACAGCCCAAAACACACACCGCTTAGTAAAATGTGTCGGCCAACAGTAGACCTCTCCAAAAAGTAGGGTTTTATTACCACATCAAATTTATCCCAAGCTCGATAGTCGTAGGAGTTGATTCTCAGTGGTTCCTTGGGTTCGTCGGCCGTCTCTGACTGACCGTCTGCTACGGACGGCTTGGCTTTCCTCCACTGCTTCTTCTTGAAGTCTTTGTTTCGCACGGGAGGCAGACTCTGACTCCTCTGTTACAACAGGAGACGGGGTTTCTGTCAGCAGGAAAGTGCCGGGTGCTTGTTCAATAAAAGATATATATTATACTCCAGGCTCCTACTTGGATGTCGTCCTGGACGCCGCCGGTCCTGAGCTCCTGGTCCTTCTTCTTGATGTCGGTCTCCCAGGTGTCCAGCTCCCTCATGAAGCTGTGGAGGTCCTCGGCGTTCTGCCGCATCTGAAGCTGCAGCTCGATGGCTTTGTTTCCACTAGACATGTTTGTCCACTGGAAAATAAGATAAGATAACATAAGATAAGATAGAACTTTATTGATCCACAGCATAATAAAAAATAATATAACAGATATAAAAATGTACAGTAAGTCTAGAGAAGTATAAAAATATAGATAAGATAAGATATTCAGTCAGCAAAAACAATTTGGCAATAATTGAAGTGCAATAAAAGGGTAATAATAATAATAATGGTGAGAGGAAGTATTGCACCTGATAGAAAGAATATTAAGAATATTGCACATAATGTTGAAAGGTAATGTAGGAGAGATATTGGACATGACATTAAGAATATAGCACATGATGATGAGAGGAGATGAGAGGTAGTATTACAGGTAATATTTATAGATAACATGATATTAATAATAATAATAATAATATAGCACATGATGATGAGAGGAGATGAGACTAGGGATGCACCGATACCGATACCAGTATTCGGTATCGGTCCGATACTGTGCTCATGTACTCGTACTCGTACTCGTTAAACTACTCCGATACAACCGCACCGATACCACTTTGGCAACGCAACGTTAACCTTGTAATATTCTTAGCCAAGGAATATTGAAATAAAGAGATGCAACCGAGTTGGCGTTTATGGATGTTTAATAGAAACTGCGCATGGTACCGAGCATGGGCGTAGAATTTAGTGGGGACGCTGGGGACATGTCCCCACCAATTAACGGAGCACCCCCCCATCAGAACCGCAAATTAACAGCGCACCCCCCCCATCAGAACCACGAATTAACAGCGCACCCCCCCATCAGAACCACGAATTAACAGAGCACCCCCCCCCATCAGAACGGCGAATTAACAGCGCACCCCCCCCATCAGAACCGCGAATTAACAGCGCACCCCCCCCCATCAGAACCACGAATTAACAGCGCACCCCCCCCCCATCAGAACGGCGAATTAACAGCGCACCCCCCCCCATCAGAACCGTGAATTAACAGCGCACCCCCCCATCAGAACCGCGAATTAACAGCGCACCCCCCCCATCAGAACGGCGAATTAACAGCGCACCCCCCCATCAGAACCGCGAATTAACAGCGCACCCCCCCACATCAGAACGGCGAATTAACAGCGCACCCCCCCATCAGAACGAATTAACAGCGCACCGCGCACCCCCCATCAGAACGGCGAATTAACAGCGCACCGCGCACCCCCCATCAGAACCGAATTAACAGCGCACCGCGCACCCCCCATCAGAACGGTGAATTAACAGCGCACCGCGCACCCCCCATCAGAACGGCGAATTAACAGCGCACCCCCCCCCATCAGAACGGCGAATTAACAGCACCCCCCCCATCAGAACGCGAAATTAACAGCGCACCTCCCCCCCCCATCAGAACGCGAATTAACAGCGCACCCCCCCAGAACGCGAAATTAACGGAGCGCACCCCCATCAGAACCGCAAATTAACAGAGCACCCCCCCCCATCAGAACCGCGAATTAACGGAGCACCCCCCCCATCAGAACCGCAAATTAACGGAGCACCCCCCCATCAGAACCGCAAATTAACAGCGCACCCCCCCATCAGAACCGCAAATTAACAGCGCACCCCCCCCCAACCACACTATCATTTATTTATTTGGAAAAATTGTAATTCGATCCTCTAATTCTCAATACCGACATCTCGTAGAAACAACCATATATTCCTATCAATCTAGTAGCAGGAGCACAACCCCACCAGGGCCATTCATTTACAAAAGTCCACCTAGGTCGTAATCAATTAACAAGCACGTGGAACACTACCATGAATAGATTAGCGCGCAAGACTCACACTAGTAGATCTACTTTACCAGAATCTACCGTCGAACAAATGTTTAGAAGGACCTTGAAGATGGGACCTGAATAATACATGCGCATCCACACCCACCATCAGAAATCATATCCGAATCAAGAAAAGGGATTCAAATAACACTGAGTGTGTAAACGACTATCCGGACCACTATCCTTTACGTATATCGTGGTATACAGTATGTGATTTTGCTGGTAGCGTGACTACATGGCTTCATGATTTGTATATCACTCGGTAGCCCTCCCTCTCTCTGGAGCTCCTGGTCCAGAGTCTAGGCCGTTAGAGGAGAGTACGAGAGAGAACGGAGGCAAAGAATGTGAGGAACAGCATCGAACTCGCCCTGCCCCCGAGAACGAGAGACCCGCAGACCCCCGCTTCAGAACGGAGGCGTAGAAGAAGAAATTAAGGACAAGGCGACAGCAGCACCCCCCCATCAGGACCGAGAGAGAGAGAGAGAGGCAGAGAGAGACAGAGAGAGAGAGAGAGACAAAGAGATACTTAACATTCAACATTTTGAGAAATACACATAAACTGTAAGCTACATGAAAACTGTAAGCTACAGTGTTCATTCAGCTTTTTTAACATTCACACACATTTCAGGCATTTCAAGGTACATAAACCAAAAATGTCCAGACTCTCAATGCCTTTATCATCACCTTTAAATTCTTACTGTAACCTGGCATGACGTTGCTAAAACAATGACAAAATCCACCTCTTCTCTTGCAAATGGTCGCAGTTATGATGCAAAACGGAATGGAAAAACTTGCCGCCCATGCCAGTCAGTCTCGCTCCAGTCCAGTCAAATATAACTGCTGGGTCGTTTTTTTTTACATGTGTGATTGTGTACATGAGACACCAGATTATGTTGAAGATGAAGCATTTTTCAAGGAGCGCATTTGAATTCAAGCATATTCCTGACCTTGAAAACATTGAAATCAACAATTAAAATAAGCATTTTCCAAACTTTTTCAAAAGACTTCGTAGGAACCCTGAAACAAATGGTTTTCCTGCATCTCTCCACAGCACCACGTGTTTCTAAATGTCTCAAAGTCCTGCACTGACTGCATTGTAACATATATAGTCAAGGTGAACTCTAACTTGGACCACTTATTAATGTAAACAATTTCTTCTCTCTGTATATCCAGAAAAGTTCTTGAATCTTGAGATAGAGAGATAGAACATTTGAAGTGTATAGAGACAGATAGATAATAGAGATAGCTATAACGAACGAGGCGATTACTGGCCAATTGTTATGGCAGGCTTCAGTATATGCATTTCCAAGTAAGCCAAGCCTGCCACGACAAGGTCTAGCGCGCAGAAGGTTAAGACAAGTTTCACCCTTCACCTTTACCACCCTTTATGCTTTAACCCCTCTACCACTAGGAGGAAAGTTCAGCAGTCTCGCGTGGGGATCATTCCAGAACCTTCCTATGCCAGTCTGCCCGCAAATAACAATCACCTGAACAAGAATTAGAACAAGTCAACCGGCACTCCGCCCGCTCCGATCGAGCCAACGAGCCTGGGGACATGTCCCCACTATTATTAACAGCGCACCCCCCCCATCAGAACGGCGAATTAACAGCGCAATCAGAACGGCGAATTAACAGCGCCCCCCCCCCCATCAGAACGGCGAATTAACAGCGCACCCCCCCCCCATCAGAACGGCGAATTAACAGCGCACCCCCCCCCATCAGAACCGCGAATTAACGAGATATATTTATAGATAACATGATATTAATAATAATAATAATAATATAGCACATGATGATGAGAGGAGATGAGAGGTAGTATTACAGGTAATATTTAGAGATAACATGATATTAATAATAATAATAATAATATAGCACATGATGATGAGAGGAGATGAGAGGGATGCACCGATACCGATACCAGTATTCGGTATCGGTCCGATACTGTGCTCATGTACTCGTACTCGTACTTAAACTACTCCGATACAACCGCACCGATACCACTTTGGCAACGCAACGTTAACCTTGTAATATTCTTAGCCAAGGAATATTGAAATAAAGAGATGCAACCGAGTTGTCGTTTATGGATGTTTAATAGAAACTGTGTACCGAGCATGGGCGTAGAATTTAGTGGGGACGCTGGGGACATGTCCCCACCAATTAACGGAGCACACCCCCCATCAGAACCGCAAATTAACGGAGCACCCCCCCCCATCAGAACCGCAAATTAACGGAGCACCCCCCCCCAGAACCGCGAATTAACGGCACCCCCCCACGCCACCGCCACCACGCCCCCCGCCCCCCCCCCCCCCCCCCCCCCCCCCCCAGCCCCCGACCCCCCACCCCACCCCCATTACCCACCCACCCCCCACCACCCCCCCCATCCTCCCCCAACCCAGCCCCCCCCCCCCCCCCCCCCCGCCCCCCCCCCCCCGCCCCCCCCCCCCCCCCCCCCAACAGCCCACCCCCCATCAGAACCGCGAATTAACAGCGCACCCACCCCCCATCAGAACGGCGAATTAAACAGCGCACCCCCCTCAGAACGGCGAATTAACAGCGCACCCCCCATCAGAACGGCGAATTAACAGCGCACCCCCCCCATCAGAACGGCGAATTAACAGCGCACCCCCCCATCAGAACCACGAATTAACAGCGCACCCCCCCCATCAGAACCACGAATTAACAGCGCACCCCCCCCATCAGAACCGCGAATTAACAGCACACCCCCCCATCAGAACCGCGAATTAACAGCGCACCCCCCATCAGAACCGCGAATTAACAGCGCACCCCCCCCATCAGAACCGCGAATTAACAGCGCACCCCCCCCATCAGAACCGCGAATTAACAGCGCACCCCCCCCCATCAGAACGGCGAATTAACAGCGCACCCCCCCCATCAGAACCGCGAATTAACAGCGCCCCCCCCCATCAGAACGGCGAATTAACAGCGCACCCCCCCCCATCAGAACGGCGAATTAACAGCGCACCCCCCCATCAGAACCGGGCGAATTAACAGCGCACCCCCCCCCATCAGAACGGCGAATTAACAGCGCACCCCCCCCATCAGAACCGCGAATTAACAGCGCACCCCCCCCCATCAGAACGGCGAATTAACAGCGCCCCCCCCCATCAGAACGGCGAATTAACAGCGCACCCCCCCCCCCAGAACGGCGAATTAACAGCGCACCCCCCCATCAGAACGGCGAATTAACAGCGCACCCCCCATCAGAACCGCGAATTAACAGCGCACCCCCCCCCATCAGAACCGCGAATTAACAGCGCACCCCCCCCATCAGAACGGCGAATTAACAGCGCACCCCCCCATCAGAACGGCGAATTAACAGCGCCCACCCCCCCCCATCAGAACGGCGAATTAACAGCGCACCCCCCCCATCAGAATGAATATAATAATAATAATAATATAGCACATGATAGAGAATATTGCACATGATATTGATTGATTACACTGAATAAATAATAATAATAATAATAATAATAATAATAATAGATGATGATGATAATAATACTAATAATAATGATAATAACAATAATAATAATAATGACAGTAATAATAATGATAATAATGACAATAATAATAATAATAATAATAATAATAATAATAATAATAATAATAATAACAATGCAAGTAATGAGCTAAAGAGAGAGTTTAGTTTCGTGCTGGAAACACATAAAATAAAGACATTATTAAAAATAAAGAATAAAAACACACAGAACACACATAGACGCGTTGATTGTCCTGAACGTTGGTCTAATAATAATAATAATAATAATAATAACAGTTACCTGCGTTCTAGTGATCTTTATAACGTTAATAACAATCACAGTGATCTGTGTAGAGAGCAGAGCAGCGACCACGTGACAACAGTTCGCTGCTACTTCCTGTTTACGTGCGGCGTCATGACAACGTCATTACGTAGCGTACGTCATGAGGTCACGTTACGACGAGTATAAAATAATATAAAATAAAACAAAACAAATACCGATTTTTATTTGAACGTGACGCGTTCATTGCCGCGTGTGCTCCTTTGTGCTTCTTTGTGCGCGACTAAAACTAAATAAAAAATAGTTTTAACATTTTGACTCAACGACGGAAAGGAAACGTTTGACCTGTGACGTCATCGGTGAGAGCGGCAGAGATGTCCTCCCTCCCGACATTCTGAAGCAAGATCACCTTTCATTTGAGATCAGACTGAGATCAGACTGAGATCACACTGAGATCAGACTGAGATCACCTCTCATCAGACTGAGATCAGACAGAGATCACACTGAGATTACCTCTCATCAGACTGAGATCAGACAGAGATCACACTGAGATTACCTCTCATCAGACTGAGATCAGACTGAGATCAGACTGAGATCAGAGATGGATCAGACCAAGCAGGAGCAGGAGGAGCAGCAGCAGGAGGAGGAGGACTATGGCTACAGACTGTTCCCCGAGAGGAATGATCCTGCTGCTCCTCCTGCTCCTCCTAAGGGCTTCCTGAGGACCAGCCTGTTCACCTTCAACCACCGCTGCATGTTCATGCTGCACCAAGCCATGGAAACCAGTCAGTATAGACACTAAACACACACTTTATACACTCTGCAAGGCAATGCATAGCTCTGTGCATTGACTTATACTTGATCTATGTATATATACACTTAACACACACTTTATACACTCTGCAAGGCAATGCATAGCTCTGTGCATTGACTTATAACTTGATTTATGTATATATACACTTAACACACACTTTATACACTCTGCAAGGCAATGCATAGCTCTGTGCATTGACTTATAACTTGATTTATGTATATATACACTTAATATACACTTTATACACTCTGCAAGGCAATGCACAGCTCTGTGAATTGACTTAGAACTTGATTTATGTATATATACACTTAATATACACTTTATATCATCTATGAGGCAATGCATGACTCTGTGAATTGACTTATAACATGATTTATGTATATATATATATATACACTTAATTTACACTTTATACAGTCTACAAGGCAATGCATAACTCTGTGAATTGACTTATAACATGATTTCTGTATATTTACACTTTATATAATCTATACGTCAATGCACAGCTATATGCATTGACTTATAACATGATTTATGTATATATGCACTTTATACACTCTAGAAGGCAATGCATCTCTCTGTGCATTGACTTATAACATGATTTATGTATATATACTTCATATCATCTGCCTCTCCTTCAACAAATGTACTCTTTGTAAGTCGCTTTGGATAAAAGCGTCTGCCAAATGCCCTAAATGTAAATGTAAATGTAAATCATCTACTTTGGCTGCAGCTCAGCATCATATTTTATTGCATTCAAAATATATTTCTTGCTGCAGGTCCGTACGCAAAGCTGCTCCTTACTGCCATGAAAAGCTCTGGATGGTAAACAAGTACATTATGATTATTATTATTATTATTATTATATACCTAATTTATACTACATATACCTAATACTCTCTTCTTCTTCTTCTTCTTCTTTTTCTTATTATTATATACCTCATTTATACTACATATAACTAATACTCTATTATTATTATTATTATTATTATTATTATATACCTAATACTCTTCTGCATGTCATCATTTTCTCTGCCTTCCTTCCACAGTGCAGTAAATAAAGACCGTCACTTCTCCTGTGAAGACTGTGACAGTACGGTTAGCGGAGGCTTCGATGCAACTTCCTCTCAAGTAAGATGTGTTTCATCAAAGTAAACCAATCACATGGAAACAGCGTTGTGTGTGATGTGGACAAAGAGATGATCTTCTAGGATATGGAACAAACCACTCGGTCCGTTTTAAAGGGGACATATTATGCCACCAAGTGTGAGTGTGATCAGCCATCGCAAGCCGTTTCACAATTGCCATGCGACTACCGTCTAGTGACATCACAAGCGGGAATGTCCACCGAGACGTGTGCCACACCGGGTGGCGTAAATATGTCCCCTTTAACGTACAGCATCTGTATCTGCAGATAGTTTTGTGCCAGAACAACATCCGGAGGCAGGGCCACATGAACCGCGTGGTGACCCACGAGCTCATCCACGCCTTCGACCACT
The DNA here is from genome assembly GCA_002895965.2 of Coryphaenoides rupestris. Taxonomy (NCBI): domain Eukaryota; kingdom Metazoa; phylum Chordata; class Actinopteri; order Gadiformes; family Macrouridae; genus Coryphaenoides; species Coryphaenoides rupestris. The sequence goes on along the minus strand of PIJE02000534.1, from coordinate 162,597 downwards.
GCCGCGCCCACGTGGACTGGTTCAACAACCACCGGCACCTGGCCTGCTCCGAGGTGAGGCGACCGCCGGGGGGGAGGCTAGGACCTGGGGGGGGGGCGCCCGGCTACCGACCGTACCCCCAGATGGAACCCAGAGGCCATCTCACATTGTGTGTGTGTCTCTCTCTCTCTCTCTCTCTCTCTCTCTCTCTCTCTCTCTTTCTCTCTCTCAGATCCGTGCAGCGAACCTCAGCGGTGACTGCTCCATCGGCAGTGAGCTGAAGAGGTTTAACTTCGGCCTGAAGGGCCATCGGCAGGTAGGCACACACACACACGCACATACACACACCTGCAGCAGTGGTCGCCCCATGCTAACGACTCTGACTCCTCCTCCATCTCCTCGGTGTCCCCTGTGCCGCGCCCGCCCGCCCACCAGGAGTGCGTGCGCGACCGCGCCCTGCGCTCCATCCTGGCCGTGCGCAGCGTCAGCCGCGAGGAGGCGGTGAAGGTGGTGGACGAGGTGTTTGACGTCTGCTTCAGCGACCACGCCCCCTTCGACCGCCTCCCCCACACCAAGAAGGACGCCAAGTTCGCCACGCGGCACCACGAGAGCCGAGACCGATACGAGGCTAACCTCTAGCTGGGCTCGGCTCGTTAATCAGCGTTCCGAGGGTTCTTTATAACACGACAAGAACGACGTTGGCGAAATCAGAAGAGACCCAAAGAATAAGACTATCGATCTTGGGTCTCAAATGTTGGCGCTTGAAAGGCTGTCGACCAGGAAGTCTGAAGGGTTAACGTTTGTTCTGAGTGGAGGGAGGAGGATGGAGAGGAGAGAGGGGGAGGCTGATTCCTCATCGAGGGGAAGACTTGTCAACACTTTTTAAATCCATCTTCGTCACGTGACGTTGTGACGGTCCGTTCATGGCTACCGAAGTGCGAGATCAATTTCTGGGAGATTGTAATCGTCGCTTTTATCGCTGCATTTCCTCCCGTGACAACATTGACTTTCCTGTAAATAGAGCAATGTGAATAAAATATTGATTCCTATGATTTTTCTTATTGTGTCTATTTTGCAGCGACGATTTCCATCTTTTCAACGTTTTATCACAACAAAATTCATTACAAATTGCTTTACATGGTTTAGCATCTTGAATAGCATTGAATACTTCCTATATGACACTGACACACTAATTAATACTAATTAAGAGCAGGAGGCGCTCCTGAGCAGGCTGCTACATAATGGAGCCAGCTAAAGTGAAACGAGCAAATTAAGAATGTCGAGGGATGGATTTAACTTTGAAAACTTCCTCTGCACTGTGTGACCCTTACAACGGCCCACAGCGCGTTTTTAATTAGCCACTTGTGTAAAAACTAATTGGTGACATCTTTATTGGACATTAGCATTTGAAGGATCTTTCTCTCTCCTCTGAGATTCATGAGGACATGAGTTGGTGTCTTTGTCTGAGCTGCAGCGTTTGGCTGGAGACTGCACTGCAATCAAGGATTCTTTTCCACATTTATTTTGAGAAAGTCTTGGTGGCACCTGGCAGCTTTTCTCATTAAACCTCTCAGTCTGTCAAAGACAAGATTATGAGATTATGATTATGAAAATTCACCCATGAGTTTCAAGCACCAAGCTAAATACATATTAGTATTGTTATTCTTATCCTCTATTTTAGAGTGGGGAAAAAAAACATTCATTCAAGCAAGCAGACTTCTCAACAGTAGGATCCTCGCAGGACCATTGCAACAATAAGCACAGATATGATTTAAAGTCATCAATAATCAGCTTGTAGGAGACAGAATGTACCAGTACCAGTAGCAGCAGGCTGCAGTACTGCCTCGGTCCACTGGGTGGCGCCGTTGCCCCACGTTACGCAAGGAGCCCAATTTACACCCACAAGGCCTCTGCTCTGGGGGGGTCATTAATTAATTAATAGAAGGGATTTTTATTAAATTCGGTTTCAGGTGAACGTTCGACCTGTCATGAAGACAATCAAGTGACTGCTGTGATGTGAAGTGCTCCTTTTCCATTTAATTTCCAGCCACCTAAGTGCGCTCTAATTAATGATAAAATGCAATAATCCATAATTAGAAATGTGTTCTCTAATCGGCTGTTGGACAACACGTTGACCCCGGGGCTCGTCTCCTTAATTACGACGCCTCGGCCGTGCCTTTGTGAAGTTTCTCCTCGACACTTTGCTGAGTAGGATGTTTAATTATGTCGTCGTCATTTTGATGGGGAACGTAATGTCGTTTTATTTTAATCATACTGACCGGAATGCGCGCTATGCGGGGACGAGGTTGTTCCTCGGCTGTCCGGCTGCTCGCTGGGGGGATTCTAAGTGGACGGCGAGCGAGCAGCCGGCCGGCGATGCTGCTGCTGCTGCTGCTGCTGCTGCCTCCTCCTGTGTTGTGTTGGGACCTGTAGCCTCAGGAGCACAATCTCATTTAGTGATCGAGGACAGCAGATGTCTAAAAATGTCCCCTCACCTCCTCTCCTCGGGTCCTGGGGGACAGACAGACAGACAGACCGAGTATAGGCTGACGACAAACATCCCAGAATGCAACACACCTGATCTCGTATCAGTAACACAGTAAGAGCAGAGACCCCCAACTACCAACCCTAACCCTAATAATACAATAAGTGATGCAATACGCTGTCTTCATCACCGGTGTAGTCCTATAAAAAGGTGTGACTCATTTAGGGGTCATGGGGTCGGGTGACACACCTCTCGGCTGAAGGTCAATAGGTCGCCTCATTTGAACGTCTCTCAGTGGAATCCGCCAGAAGACGCCGTTGGAGTTAGCGTGCGGTCGCGTGCTAAACGCCTCACTTAGCATGCGAGCTACTTCCCCAGCACTGCCGTCGTCTTCTGTGGTTCACTTCTGTGTGGAGGAGGGAGAGAGAGAGAGAGAGAGAGAGAGAGAGAGAGAGAGAGAGAGAGAGAGAGACCATTAGCAATAGTTCAGTATTTAGCACCCCTTGAGGGCCAACTCTGTAACCTGACAATTAACTCGCCCAGCAGGGGAGCGTTGTTTCAAACAGCACACAGAGGATTTAAATCAATTCATCACGCGTGTGTGTGTGTGTGTGTGTGTGTGTGTGTGTGAGTATTAATTATCGGTGTTTAAAGTTGGCAGAGAGAGTGAACCTCTATTGTAATCGCAAGCGTTTTATTTAAACACAAAGCCTTGGCCAGGATCTATTATTATAATAACTAACACGGCAGCCTCGTGTGGGGGACGTATTAGGCTGCTTCTAACAGCAAACTTGATAATTGGGCGCAGAAATACAACTTTGTAATTAAAAACCGTCATTAATATTCATGGATTGGTGGGCCGTCTCTCACCAGGCGAGGGGCCCGGAGGCCCGGATTCTTTTTTTCGGAACAACGAAAATAGGAAAGTATCGCAGAGTTATGAATAATACTAACATACACATACACACACATGCACACACACATATATATATACACATACACACATGCACAGACACACACACACATATATATACATATATTTTAGTATTGTGATGATATTACAGGCTGGTTGGTTGACTGTCGCACCTGTTACACTGTCTGATTCATCCTGTCACACACACACACACACGCACACACTCACACACACTCACACTCACACACACACACTCACACACACTCTCATACACACACACACTCACACACAGCCGTCCTACGCCGAATGTGACGCCATGTAAATGAGTTCTCCTCGGTGGCATTTGGATCCTCGTTAGTGTGACGATACGCGTCGTCCTAACGAGCAGAACACAGCGCCGGACGACGTCATCCCGGGGTGCTCAGAGCGCGGCTGTTTTTTATTAACCTTCGCCGTCCAAAGGGCCGTGCGTTCGATACCTAAAAACCTTGACGGAAAAGAATCATTTCCTCTGTCGGAAGTCCGTGGTGGTTCTTAAGTGTCAAGAGTCACAGTAATTAAACGCGTTTAACGAACAAAGTTAACGTCGTTAAGGAACAACCGACGTGGGAGTGATGTTGAGCGGCGCACAGCAGAACCACGCGGTCGTGTTGGTGACACGCGACGACACACATATGAGCCACCGCAGGCCTCGCAGAGCGACCTCCACCCGCCCGTCACTCCACGACAGACACGCCGCCAAGGACAACACAGGAGACCCTCCCTCTCTCCCTCTCTCCCCCTCTCTCTCTCCCTCTCTCTCTCTCTCCCTCTCTCTCTCTCTCTCTCGGTCTCTCTCTCCTCGTGGCCCCGTTTCCGAGGGCCGTGGTGCCACCGCGTGTCCTCGCTGCCTCCGGGGCCCCCGGAGTTCCACATCAGTGGAGGATGAGGATGAGGAGGATGATGATGAGGAGGAGGAGGAGGAGGAGGAGGTGGTGGTGGCGAAACAGGCCCGCTCTCGCTCTCGCTTTCGATGCCGTCGTCTCTCTCTCTGGTGAACCAATTTAGAGCGACCTCGACTTGTCTCCCCCCCCATCCTCCCCCCTTCCTCCCCCCCCCCCGCTCTGGATCCGTGTGCCGGTTAACCGTCCCGTTAATCCGGGGGGCTTCGTCACGCCCGTGTGCGGACGGTCTAGAACCACCGAACCCGAATGACCCTTGAACCCCCGAGGGGAGAGAGGGATGGAGGGATGGAGGGATGGAGGGAGGGATGGAGGGAGGGAGAGAGGGAGGGATTACCCCCCCACTTGGCTGGGAAGTTTGCCTTCTGTCGACTGGTAAGTTTACCTTCCCAGTCGACATACAGTAGATTCTTGATCAAGATCTACAACTGGTCCAAGGTGTCAGCGTGTTGCGTCTCCAGTTTTATTTTAACTGCACGTCCCCCAAAGTTCCTCCTCGAAAAAAAGCAACGGAGAAGAATATTAAAATAATATTAAAATGTCCCGACGCAATAAACGTCCCTCGACCACATCTCCATTGATCGGCATCACAGTGTGAAGGCAGCCCATCTACAATCAACTCCTCTCTCTCTCCCCCACCCTCTCTCTCTCTCTCTCTCTTCCTCCCTACCTCTCTCTATCTCTCTTCTTCCCTCTCTTCCTCCATCTCTCTCTCTCTCTCTCTCTCTCTTCCTCCCTACCTCTCTCTATCTCTCTTCTTCCCTCTCTTCCTCCCTCTCTCTCTCTCTCTATCTCTCTTCTTCCCTCTCTTCCTCCCTCTCTCTCTCTCTCTCTCTCTTCCTCCCTACCTCGCTCTATCTCTCTTCCTCCCTCTCTCCATCTCTCTCTCTCTCTCTCTCTCTGTTCCTCCCTACCTCTCTCTATCTCTCTTCCTCCCTCTCTCCATCTCTCTCTCTCTCTCTCTCTCTCTTCCTCCCTACCTCTCTCTATCTCTCTTCTCCTCTCTCTCTCCCTATCTCTCTCTCTCTCTCTCTGGGGGACCTTCGTCTAATTGCCATTTGCTTGGGAATTAACCCACGGTGGCCGTCCCTCGGGATGGTGGGGGTGTGTGGGGGGGAGGGGGGAGGGGTTAATTAGCTAGGGGGGGGGGGGGGGTAACCATGTGACCCCCACCACCACCACCACCACCACCGGCGTAGCTCCACCCATACCACCACCACCACCGCTCCGTGGTGAGAGACAGACAGGCAGGGAGAGAGAGACAGACAGACACAGAGAGAGAGAGACAGACACAGAGAGAGAGAGAGACAGACACAGAGAGAGAGAGAGAGAGAGAGAGAGAGAGAGAGACAGACATACAGACAGACATACAGACAGAGAGACAGACAGGGAGAGAGAGAGACAGACAGGGAGAGGGAGAGACAGACAGACAGGGAGAGAGAGAGACAGACAGACAGGGTTACGCTCAGAGAGTTGGACTAAACAGTCCGTCGGCAGCCCGGCGGGCCGGCCCTTTGTTCCCCGGCGTTGTGTGTTTGCACAGTTTAGACTTGAGAC
>PIJE02000534.1:146722-151722 GCA_002895965.2 Coryphaenoides rupestris | reverse complement strand
CTGCACGGCTGAACACGGGGTTGGGAACAATTACTGGTCCAGGAAAGAAAGCATTACAGAGTCATTACAATAATGATAGTAATTCAGGCCAGGATTTATGTAGACCGTGGAGGCCTTTCTGCACCTCGCTCGCTCGCTCTCTCTCACAACACACACACACACACACACACCCGTCACACACACACTCGCTCGCTCTCTCTCTCTCACTTCCGGTCGAGTTCAACGCTGCGTTCTCGTGGAGGGTTGTCGTCGCAGGGGACGGGAGCGTCGAACCGACAACCCTCCAGTCTGCAGTCAAGTGTCGCAGTGTTCCCAACGCAGGAGAAGCACGGTGGACAATGAACCGACAAAAAGCCCAACTTTGAGTAAAGCGGAAATAAAAAGAATAAGAAACAATCGGCCAATCAGGAGCCGCGACCGGCACCGTTGGGTTATTTTCCCTCCTTCTTCTTCTTCTTCTTCTTCGTCTTCTTTTTCAAACGGTCGTATTTATGCTCGGCCGGTGCCAAGTCACGATCCCATGTGCTGATGGAGCCGCAGCCACAGAGCCGTCTGCTGCTGCCGCCGCCGCTGCTGCTGCTGCTGCTGCTTCCCAGTCTGGAAAACATTTGAGGATCTTTGTTATGAGCGAGGAGCGCGTGACGCCGGGGGCCCGATCCCGGGGGCCCCTCGGAGCGCCCGCGGTCCACATGTTGGGACCGAAAAAATGGCCGCCGAGTTTCCACTTGGATCCTTGAGTCGGGAGGATCTCAGCGAAGGATCTCCTTCTTATGAAGGAAAGAGACGCCGTCCGTCTTCTGGGTGGCCCCGGCATTAAAAGCCCATATTAAGACTTTGGAGATTAACCGAGTCTTAGCTTTGTTTTGGTTTGTGTTTTTGAACCGCGACTGTTTTCTTTGAGCGGCGAGAACGCGACGTCCATCAAGCCGCCCGCCACGGAAAAACAAACCCAAACCTGGGGAAACTCTGGACGTGGAAACATCGCATTGATCATCTCTGTTCAAACGAGAGAGACAGAGAGACAGAGAGAGAGAGACAGAGAGAGAGAGAGAGAGAGAGAGAGAGAGAGAGACAGAGAGAGAGAGAGAGAGAGAGAGAGAGGTTGAGATGTGGGAACCCCCTTCCTGCAGTCTCGGTGTGTTCTGCGTCTGCAGCCGACCTCCGCTCTCGTCTGCCGTAACCCCGGCTGCTGTAACCCAAACCGAACAATAAGTATCAGGCAGTTGGGTCGCGTTAAGTAGAAGCGCTGTTTGCACAACACGGCCGTGCCGGAACACGCCGGGAAGAGCTCACACTTTATGGAAACACAGAAAGAGCTTTTTTTTTCCCGCGTCGGTGTTACGGCCTCGTACCGCCGCTACGCTGGCGTACGCTCGACCCGACACCGACCGGGGTTCCTCAGCCGGCCACCCGCCGAGCGTGAAGTCCGTCGGATGAACGGTTGTCGAGGAAATCGACGAGACGGACGCGCCGAGACCGGAGCACGTCTGCCGTGTTTGTCTTCGGGGTAGAAAAGCGATCCGCTAGCGTGAGCGCTGATGAGGTTTTGATGCTATTCGAGTCGACACCGTGTGTCCAAAAGTATTTTCCTTCGGGATAATAAAGTTGAACTAATCGCATCTCGGATCGGGGGCCCTCGGAACGGCCAACATTCTTTCCCCCTGTCCTCGATGAAGTGACATTGATGGGTTTATTGAGAGAGACGGAGACTCGTCAGCAGTTATTCGGAGTCGTCGTGTCGCTTTGTAGCCCAAACTCATCGGTTAAGAATCCAGGAGGCCGGATCTCTAAAGTGCTGAAGACGTGAACGCTGCTGCGCGGCATATTAATTTCTCGCTGGCAAGCGGGGAGTCGGCGTCGGCTAATTGCGACTCAGCTGGCAAGCCAAGACACAAAACCCTCCAAACGCTCCTTCCCAGAAGAGCAATTGGAATTCCGCGTTTGAAAACCTTAAAGTCTCCTCCTCCTTCTCCTCCTCCCTCCTCCTCATCCTCCTTCTCCTCCTCCTCCTCGTCCTCCTCCTCCTCCTCCTCTCAACGTTTTAGTCGAGTTCGGGGGCCAACGTCGGCAGGCTGATTGAAGGGAAATATTCCAGGGAAGGCTTGAGGCACCCTGAGGTGGTCGGCCTGACCGCGGGGGGGGGGAGGGGGGGGCGGGGGGGGGGGGTGCGGTGCGAGGGCCCATTTGGTGGCTTTGTGTGGCTCTACAGCCGTGGGGGGGGGGGGGGGGGGGGGGGTCAGGGGTCAGGTAACAGAGACACACACACACACACACACACACACACACACACACACACACACACACCCTGCAAACACACACACACCCCTCTCCTTTCCATTTGTTTGCTCTTATCAGGTTAGCATCCTACAAAGAGATCCAGAGTCAACAAAGGCTCAATAGGGCCGGTCAATCCACTGTGTTGCTCTGTTAGTGTTACCTCTCTCTCTCTCTCTCTCTCTCTCTCTCTCTCTCTCCTCTCTCTCTCTCTCTCTCTCTCTCTCTCTCTCTCTCTCTCTCTCTCTCTCTCTCTCTCTCTCTCTCTCTCTCTCTCTCTCTCTCTCTCTCTCTCTCTCATACCATCCTCTCCTCTCCTTTATGTTTAGGTGGCAGGGGTGTGTGTGTGTGTGTGTGTGTGTGTGTGTGTGTGTGTGTGTGTGTGTGTGTGTGTGTGTGTGTGTGTGTGTGTGTGTGTGGTGTGTGTGTGTGTGTGTGTGTGTGTGTGTGTGTGTGTGTGTGTGTGTGTGTGGGTGGGTGCCAGGGCCTCAGATTACAGTCCTTTAGTATTTGTTTGCCCGCTGTCCAACAAAGGAGCCCCTCCACCCTCCCAACCTCACCCTCTCTCCGCCTCATCCACCCTCACCCTCACACCTCTCTCACCCTCTCTCTCCCCCCTCCTCTAGCCTTTTCCATTGCTTCAAACGAGATGTTTTGCCAGCCTCGCCACACACACACACACACACCCACACACACACACACACACACACACACGAAACCCAATCTATCTTGCCTCGTTCTGACAAGAGGGTGCTTGGTTCGTGTCCTGTGGCTTAAGCACATGCTCTTCTGTGGCTGTGTGTGAGTGTGTGTGAGTGTGTGTGTGTGTGTGTGTGTTTGATCCCAGAGTTTGTTTCTGTAGTGCCAGTCCTTCTAAATGACTCAGGGGGGTCACGGGGGGTCAGCGGGGGGGCTTAGAGATAAGAAGGTCTTCTCACACTCGAGGGACAGAGGCGGTCTCTATGGCGGCCCGGCTCTGATTCCCCGGGTTACACTCATACATGTGGGACTAAGAATGTCCTTCAGGATGAATAAAGTCATCTACCTTACCTTACCTTACCTTACCTTACCTTACCTTACCTTGTCTTACCTTACCTTACCTTACCTTACCTTACCTTACCTTGTCTTACCTTACCTTGTCTTACCTTACCTTACCTTACCTTACCTTACCTTGTCTTACCTTACCTTGTCTTACCTTACCTTACCTTACCTTGTCTTACCTTACCTTACCTTACCTTACCTTACCTTGTCTTACCTTACCTTGTCTTACCTTACCTTACCTTACCTTGTCTTACCTTACCTTACCTTACCTTACCTTACCTTGTCTTACCTTACCTTACCTTACCTTACCTTACCTTACCTTACCTTTACCTTACCTTACCTTACCTTACTTTACTTTGTCTTATTCCTGTGATCCAGGTCAGGCCGATACTCTTGGTATCGGTGCAGACACTGGAGACTGAAGTTCGGACTCAGATTTCATTCTATAGGCTACTAGTCTTGCCTTCGATCCTGCCTGTCTGTCTGTTCCTGTCTGTCTGTTCTGTCTTTCCCTCTGCCTGTCTGTCTGTCTGTCTGTCTGTCTGTGTGTGTGTCTGTGTGTGCATTTCCGTGGTTAATACAATGTTCAATGATCCCCGCTTTTGTCATCGGCGTCCGGGAAAATTATTTTCCGCCGGTTTCCGACAAACAAAGCAAAAACAAAAGCAAATTCTGCGGCATTCTGCACGAAGGCACGACCGCAAACACACACACATGCACGCACACACACCACAACACACACACACACACCAGACACACACACAGGAGGGAGGGGAGGGGAGGGGTGAGGAGGTCACCTTCCTCTTCTAGGTTCTCGCCCCGGAGCGAGAGACACGAAAACCCCTCAACCGGTCTGGATTTGTCCCGGAGAAGAACGCAAAGCCAGACAACAATTACGTCTTTAATTGCCAATTTGTTTGGATTATCGTGGAGGTCTTCTTGAATCCACACACACACACACACACACACGTTGCTCCTCACCAGCCTGACCCCGACCCGACCCCGACCCCGGGGGGTGAAGGTGTCCAGAGGACCGACAGGCCGGAGTAATTGGCGCGTTCACGCTTACAATTAATGAAGCAGACGAACGGTACCTGCAGGCTCCATCATCCACTCATCATCATCAACATCAACAACAACAACACGGCGAAGCTGGAAGTTAATTACCTCAATACATCACTGAGTGTGTGTGTTGTGTGGTGGAGGCACGTCTTCATGGGTTAACACCACGTTGGCTGGTGGAGGAAGAGGAGGGGGAGGAGGGTGGACACTGACATTGTTTTAACTGTCTGAGAACAAATCGGATTCGATTGATTGAATTGATTGATTGATTGATTGATTGGATTGAGCCTTAATTGGCTTACCATCATATGGAGCCAAACGTCCATTCAACACGACACCACAGCTCACCTGAAACGAAGGCCAGCCTTCCCCTCTGACTCCTCCTCTGATACCAGCACACAGGAAGAGTATTGATGAGCCAATAATGCACCACAGGTGTGCAGCCCCGCCCACCAGACGCCAATCCGCCCGGCTGGGCCTCAAGGTGAGGAGGCTGCTTCAACCAGACACCAACCCACACCACAACACACACCACACACACACACACACACACACACACACACACACACACACACACACACACTCACACACTCACACACACACTCACACCCCCCCCCCCCGCG
>PIJE02000534.1:129222-141722 GCA_002895965.2 Coryphaenoides rupestris | reverse complement strand
TAGACGAGACACATCCCCCCCCCCCCCCCAAGCACGGCTGAAAGAAAGCTGCGGTCTCTAAAGCCGTCAAAGTCGTGGGAATTCACCAGGAAAACGATGTCCGACGTGTTCAAAGGTCTGGAGTTGAATCGTTCGTCGTATGTTGGCTCACCGTTCTCACACACACACACACACACACACACACACACACACACGCACACACGCACACACACACACACACACACTCCCCGATATCAAACGGCGTACTAATCGTCTCCAGGCTTCAAACGCGGCAATAACCAGTCAACAGAGAGAGGATTTATTTTGTGAAATAAATCACCGAACAAAGAAACCCCCCCCCCCCCCCCCCCTCCCCTCCCCCCATCGGGGATCGAAAATCTGGATTCGTCTCCGTCGTTCGAATCGGCAGTCAAACAGGAACGGGAACGGGAACGCCTCCTCTCCCCAGGGACGTCGTCGCTGAAATGTCATTTTGTCTCGGCGACTTACTTTGCCGATAAATAAACGGGATATTTAGAAGGCGGTAAACATTTCCGTCGCCCGAGCAGAATCCCCCCGAGTCGGGTACATCTGGCAGCAATGAGGGGCAAATTAGCGACGAAATTCAGAGTGTCTGGCAACGAGATAAGACTCAGAGGCTCAGAGGCCGGAGCCTGTGAGCCTCTGAGCCTCTGAGCTAAATAGATTTTCGTGTCTTGAATCACCACAGGTCGAGGGTCGAGGGTCGAGGGTCGAGGGTTCAAGGGTTGGGTTCAACATTATAGGCCGATGTACGAGTGAGTGCTTGTATTTTAAGGTCAGCTAAATCGATGGGAGGAGGAAGAGGAGGAAGAGGAGGAGGTGGTGGAGGAGGCGGAGGAGGAGGTGGTGGAGGAGGTGGACGTGGACGTGGACGGGGGCAGGGTGGAGGGGGGCAGGGGGCGGGGCCAGCATCTGGTCTTGGCGAGGAGTCACCCGCCACCGAGTCACCGCCCCGGTCTGTCAGGCACCCGGTCCAACTTCCTGTCTCGCTGCTTAGCGGAGCCAAAAGTCAAAGAGGAGGAGGAGGAGGAGGACGAGGGAGGAGGGAGGGGGGAGGGGGGGGGAGTACTCTGCAATCTCCCCCCTCCCCCCTCCCCTCCAGCGCCCACAGCCCCTCCCCTCGTTAGCGAGCTAATTAGGAGGCTAATTGTTTCTTGATTGCAGCCGTTTCACAGCGACTTCCTCGCAGGGAATACACAAATAAACCCGACATTAGCCACGCAGCCGACACGCAAACACGCCGCGGAAGGGGTTGCCAGCACGAGTCCCTCGAGGCGACGGAGCGGTAATCTAAGAGGGTGGATTTAATTAGATAGATAGAGATATTTTGAGGTGCCCCGGAGCGAGGCACCTACAGTGTGTCCCGGCGATGATGCGGGTTCCTGGCCGGAGCGCAGGAACCCGCTGAAGGAAATTGAACAACCCCAGAACCTAACCCACCGCCGGCCCCCCACCGCCGGCCCCCCACCACCGGCCCCCTCAGGGCCCAGATGAGCTCATGTTTCATTAGAAGCTAAACGTTTGGCACATCTTCCACATACAGTAAGTCTCCACTTTCGGTGTTCATTTCCTGGACCGTTTGTTCCTCTTGACACGGTCGGTCGGTCGTGGAAACAGATCATAATTACACTTCCAACATAAAGGTGAGCGTGCATTTAGATTTAAAAACAGAAGGAAAACACATCCGACCCACAATGCAAATGGTTTCTTCACCCAGACGTTCGTTCAAGATTCAAGATTCAAGATGGTGGTTCTGGTCATATCGGAGAATTACCGCGGCATACAGGAAGTGATGTCATAGTGGCCTCTGAAAACCAAACTCTGTGGCAGATGCAGCAAACAAGCAGCATTAGATGGATGATGGATGAATGAGACTATTTTATGGTTAATATCGCATCCTCACATCCCAGCGCACGACTTTTGGAGAACTTGTGAAAGTTATGTGTTCAGTTATTCAGTGTCCAGTATGAACTTTATTATTATTATGAAGCGTTGTTCTCCGCCGACCGGCCTCTTCCTCCGCTGACGAAGGTTTAGTCGGGCAGCAGACAGCTGCTGTCCAGGTGTTTGGAGCGGCTGCCATGTTGCCCCGATCGCTCGAGTTGCTCAAAGAACTGGCAAGACTTCCAACGAACCCCACGACCCCAAACTCTTTCTTTCTTTCCAGCCTGTGTGTGTGTGTGTGTGTGTGTGTTTATATCTGATTGTGTGTGTCAGCGTGTGTCTCTCTCTATGTGTGTGTATGTGTGTGTCTGGATGAGTGTGTGTGTGTGTCTGGATGTGTGTATGTGTGTGTCTGTATGTGTGTGTGTGTGTCTGGATGAGTGTGTGTATGTGTGTGTGCGTGTGCGTGTGTGTGTGTGTGTGTGTTCGAGCACTCAAGCAAAGGGAACACCGAGTCCAGTGTGAAAGTCCGTCTTCATCATCTCGGTTTTCCACACTGAGCACCAAAACTAAACACACACACACACACACACTCAGCCCATCTCCTCCTCCTCTTCCTCCTCCTCCACCTCTTCCTCCTCCTCCTCAAAGCACCAGACACCTGGAGAAAACTCCTCCTCCTCCTCCCCCTCTCACCGCACTTCCAAACCCTTCCCACCGAGGCCAGACCATACAGGGAGTCATAAGCCACGCCCCCCTCGCCCCCATATGGAAGCAGAGCACAAGTACACCTTTCTCCCTCCTCCTCCTCCCTCCACCTCATCCTCCTCCTCCTCCTCCTCCTCCTCCTCCACCGCCGCTCGACCGACCGACCGAGGAGAGGCTTGAACCAACAAACCGACATGAGGAGGGAAAAAAAGGAGTCTGGAGGGGAGGTGGGGAGGAAAGGTGGTGGAGGTGGAGGTGGAGGTGGAGGGAGGGAGGGAGGGAGGGTGAGTCATGGGAGAGAGAGAGAGAGAGAGAGAGAGAGAGAGAGAGAGAGAGAGAGAGAGAGAGAGAGAGAGAGAGAGAGAGAGAGAGAGAGAGAGAGAGAGAGAGAGAGAGAGAGAGAGAGAGAGAGGAGGGAGGGGGCTGAGGGAGGCTGGTGGTTGTGCTGAGTTTGCTGAGACCCCCACCCGTCCCGCCTCCACCCGTCCCGCCTCCACCCTCCTTGACATAGAACTCAAGTTGTGTGTTTCTGGTGTCGACTCCGGCGTTAGACGCTGCAATCTGTCAAAACTCCTCCTCCATTATCTACCAATTATCAACCATTATCTACCAACTCCAAGTCTGTAGTAATACTGGTGATAATAAGATAAGATATTAAGATATTAAGATAGAACTTTATTAATCCTGAAGGAGATTCTTGTGCCAGGTTGCATAGCAACACAATAAAACAATAGAGAAATACACAGAATAACACAAATAAACTAACAGATTTACAAATGTACACTCAAAATATAACAATATACAAATATATAGACGGTGCAATCTGTCAAAACTCCTCCATTCTCAACCATTATCTACCAACTCCAAGTCTAACGATGTTACGGTGATAATAATAATAATCTGAATAATACCATTATAACCATTATAACCATTATAACCACCACCCCCCCCCCCATGCTGCTCCCCGGTGGCGTCGCGGGTCGCTGGGCTGAGACCCTGGATGTCTAAAACAGCCAAGCCTCAGGTACGCACGGTCCAGCAACCCCAACCACAGTACACCTCCTCCTCCTCCACCTCCTCCTCCTCCACCACCACCTCCTCCACCTCCCCTCCATCCCCACCGCTCGGAGGGAGGGTGGGAGGGTGGAGGGGAGGGAGGGTGGAGGTGAGCACAACGTGGGGCCGCAGGCGAACATTTGGCGTCCTTGGTGGTCTGGCAGTTCTGCTCTGAAACGGCCGGTCCCCCCACCACCACCACCACCACCACCTCCACCACCACCACCACCACATCCACCTCCACTACCTTCACCTCCTCCACCTCCACTACCTTCACCTCCACCATCACCATCACATACACCTCCACCACCACCACATCCACCTCCACTACCTTCACCTCCACCATCACCATCACATCCACCTCCTCCTCCACTACCTTCACCTCCTCCACCACTACCTCCTCCTCCACCTCCACTACCTCCACCACCACCATCACATCCACCTCCTCCACCACCTCCACCACTACCTCCTCCTCCACCATCACCATCACATCCACCTCCTCCTCCACCACCACATCCACCTCCTCCACCACCACCTCCTCCACTACCTCCTCCTCCACCTCCACTACCTCCACCATCACCATCACATCCACCTCCTCCACCTCCTTCACCTCCTCCACCACCTCCTCCTCCGCCACCACCACCTCCTCCACCATCACATCCACCTCCTTCCACCACCTCCCCATCACATCCACCTCCTCCACCACCTCCTCCCACCACCACCTCCACTACCCCCCTCCTCCACCTCCACCAAATTCACCCCCCATCACATCCACCTCCTCCACCACCACCTCCACCTCCCATCACATCCACCTCCTCCACCCCCTCCGACCATCACCATCACATTCCACCCTCCTCCACCACCCACCATCCACCTGCCAACCACACACCACACACACACCGTTTCATGTCTTTAGTTCTTTATTATGTTTGGGAGGTAATGTGCAAAAAAACAAAGCGTTTCCACTTCAGAGCGTCGGGGTGGGCATTTGTACGTAACACACGGGGGCGTCGGGGGTGGGTTTGTAACTGTAACACACGGGCGTCGGGGTGGGTTGTAACGTAACACCACGGGGCGTCGGAAGGGTGGGTCCGTAACGTACAGGAGGCGTCGGGGGGGTGGGTCGTAACGTAACACACGGGGCGTCGGGGTGGGTTGTAACGTAACACACGGGGCGTCGGGGGTGGGTCGTAACGTAACACCGGGGCGTCGGGGGTGGTTGTAACGTAACACAGGGGCGTCGGGGGGTGGGCGTAACGTACACCGGGCGTCGGGGGTGGGTTGTAAGTACACACGGGGCGTCGGGGGTGGTGGTCGTAACGTAACACACGGGGCGTCGGGGGGTGGTTGTAACGTAACACACGGGGCGTCGGGGTGAGTCGTAACGTAACACACGGGGCGTCAGGGGGGTGGGTTGTAACGTACACACGGGGCGTCGGGGTGGGTCGTAACGTAACACCGGGGCGTCGGGGGGGTGGGTCGTAACGTAACGGGGGGTCGGGGTGGGTCGTAACGTAACACACGGGGCGTCGGGGGTGGTCGTAACGTAACACACAGGGGCGTCGGGGTGGGTCGTAACGTAACACACGGGGCGTCGGGGTGGGTTGTAACGTAACACACGGGGGGCGTCGGGGTGGGGTAACTTAACACGGGGCGTCGGGGGGGTGGGTCGTACGTACCACACAGGGGGTCGGGGTGGGTTGTAACGTAACACTGGGGCGTCGGGGGGGTGGGTTGTAACGTAACCACACGGGGTGTCCGGGGGTGGGTTGTAACGTAACACACGGGGCCGTCGGGGGGGTGGGTTGTATAAGTAAACACCGGGGCGTCGGGGGGGTGGGTTGTAACGTACACCGGGGCGTCGGGGGGTGGGTTGTACGTAACACACGGGGCGTCGGGGGGTGGGTTGTAACGTAACACACGGGGGCGTCGGGGGGTGGGTTGTAACGAACACAACGGGGCGTCGGGGGGGTGGGTTGTAACGTAACACACGGGCAGCGTCGGGGGGTGGGTCGTAACGTAACACACGGGTCGTCGGGTGGGTCGTAACGTAACACACGGTGGCGTCGGGGCGTCGGGGTGGGGTCGTAACGTAACACACGGGGCGTCGGGGTGGGTCGTAACGTAACACACGGGGCGTCGGGGTGGGTCGTAACGTAACACACGGGGCGTCGGGGTGGGTCGTAACGTAACACACGGGGCGTCGGGGTGGGTCGTAACGTAACACACGGGGCGTCGGGGTGGGTCGTAACGTAACACACGGGGCGTCGGGGGGTGGGTCGTAACGTAACACACGGGGCGTCGGGGGGTGGGTCGTAACGTAACACACGGGCGTCGGGGGTGGGTCGTAACGTAACACACGGGGCGTCGGGGTGGGTCGTAACGTAACACACGGGGCGTCGGGGTGGGTCGTAACGTAACACACGGGGCGTCGGGGTGGGTCGTAACGTAACACACGGGGCGTCGGGGTGGGTCGTAACGTAACACACGGGGCGTCGGGGTGGGTTGTAACGTAACACACGGGGCGTCGGGGGGTGGGTTGTAACGTAACACACGGGGCGTCGGGGTGGGTCGTAACGTAACACACGGGGCGTCGGGGTGGGTCGTAACGTAACACACGGGGCGTCGGGGTGGGTCGTAACGTAACACACGGGGCGTCGGGGTGGGTCGTAACGTAACACACGGGGCGTCGGGGTGGGTCGTAACGTAACACACGGGGCGTCGGGGTGGGTTGTAACGTAACACACGGGGCGTCGGGGTGGGTCGTAACGTAACACACGGGGCGTCGGGGTGGGTTGTAACGTAACACACGGGGCGTCGGGGTGGGTCGTAACGTAACACACGGGGCGTCGGGGTGGGTTGTAACGTAACACACGGGGCGTCGGGGGGGTCGTAACGTAACACACGGGGCGTCGGGGTGGGTCGTAACGTAACACACGGGGCGTCGGGGTGGGTCGTAACGTAACACACGGGGCGTCGGGGTGGGTCGTAACGTAACACACGGGGCGTCGGGGTGGGTCGTAACGTAACACACGGGGCGTCGGGGTGGGTCGTAACGTAACACACGGGGCGTCGGGGGTGGGTCGTAACGTAACACACGGGGCGTCGGGGTGGGTCGTAACGTAACACACGGGGCGTCGGGGTGGGTCGTAACGTAACACACGGGGCGTCGGGGTGGGTCGTAACGTAACACACGGGGCGTCGGGGTGGGTCGTAACGTAACACACGGGGCGTCGGGGTGGGTCGTAACGTAACACACGGGGCGTCGGGGTGGGTCGTAACGTAACACACGGGGCGTCGGGGTGGGTTGTAACGTAACACACGGGGCGTCGGGGTGGGTCGTAACGTAACACACGGGGCGTCGGGGTGGGTCGTAACGTAACACACGGGGCGTCGGGGTGGGTCGTAACGTAACACACGGGGCGTCGGGGGGGTGGGTCGTAACGTAACACACGGGGCGTCGGGGTGGGTCGTAACGTAACACACGGGGCGTCGGGGGGGTGGGTCGTAACGTAACACACGGGGCGTCGGGGTGGGTCGTAACGTAACACACGGGGCGTCGGGGTGGGTCGTAACGTAACACACGGGGCGTCGGGGGGGTGGGTTGTAACGTAACACACGGGGCGTCGGGGTGGGTCGTAACGTAACACACGGGGCGTCGGGGTGGGTCGTAACGTAACACACGGGGCGTCGGGGGGTGGGTCGTAACGTAACACACGGGGCGTCGGGGTGGGTCGTAACGTAACACACGGGGCGTCGGGGGGGTGGGTCGTAACGTAACACACGGGGCGTCGGGGTGGGTCGTAACGTAACACACGGGGCGTCGGGGTGGGTCGTAACGTAACACACGGGGCGTCGGGGTGGGTCGTAACGTAACACACGGGGCGTCGGGGTGGGTTGTAACGTAACACACGGGGCGTCGGGGTGGGTCGTAACGTAACACACGGGGCGTCGGGGTGGGTCGTAACGTAACACACAGGGCGTCGGGGGGGTGGGTCGTAACACACCGAAACCGCGCGCTTCCAAGTGAAACACGACACGACGAACACAACAAACAGACAAGTGGGAAAAAAACATCAGGAAGTTACACACAAAAAATATCCGTTTTACCAACGAAATATAATAGAACTTTGTATTAAAAAAAACACGGTTTATATAAAATATAGAAAATATAATCGTCTGTAATCCACGCGGATCGGTCGACGGCGGTTCCTTCGTTCCTCGTCCCGATCCGTTTATTTCGGGACGGAGCGACCGCCCGTTACATTCACTCTTCGCCTTTAGTTTTTAGTTTTGCCGTTTTCCCGTCCTTTGACGTCCGCCAGCGTCCCGTCGCTGAGGTAGAAGAAGCGTCGCCCTTACGTTCAATCGTTTCGAATCGATTTAAAAAGAAAAAGAAAAGTAAAAAGTCAAGAAAAATCCTCTTCACGAAAGAGAAAGTTCCCGCCGTTGCGTCCGCGGCGCGTCCGGCGGCTGCTCGTAAACCCCGGAGCCGGAGCCGGAGCACTCCGAGCCGCCGCCGTCGCCGCCGCCGTCCGAGCGCTCGGAGTCCGTGTCCAGCGTGTCCACCGTGTACTCCTGGTTCTCCCGGTTCGCCTGGTGGCTCGGCGGTGGCTCCTGCTTGGGCCTCCGGGGAGTTTTCCCAAACGTTCCTGACGGAGGAGGGGGAAGAAGGAGGAGAAGTTTGAGGTTTAGCGGTCGCAACACAACAGAGTCTCCAGGAGGAACCCGTCACTCAAGGCTCGGGGGGGGGGGGGGGGGGGGGGCGTACCCATGAAGGTCTGGGGGGGCGTGCCTCCGTAATCCGTCACGTTCTCGCCGTCTGACGGTCGGCCCTCCGCGTTCCGGTACGGCGACGCCAGGTGGAGCTGCATCAGGGCGGCGGAGGGGGCGTGGTCGAAGGGGTCCGCGGGGCCCGCCCCCACGCCTCCGCCGACACACGTGAAGTACTCCCCGGGGCCCCCGGAGGAGCCCAGACTGCCGCCGTACGAGTCGCCGGGCGGGGGCCTGGGGTCTCCAACGCAGCCTGGGGAGCGACGGGGAAGGTACAACGGTTGAGACGGGGGAGCGCAGAGACCACCTGGGGCAGCGTGGAGCAAGGCAGCCTCCCTCTGGGATTCAAACCCAAGACCTTTTGGGGGCGGGACTCTAACCTCGTCTTACTTTCTACAAAAACTAGCAAAACATAACCACAAACTACCGCAAATAAATAAACTACAACTCCAAAACGAAATGTCGAATAAAAAGCGAGAAGCTCAAAAGCTCCAGAAAGGTCCTGGCGGCGCCGGTGTGTGTGTGTGTGTGTGTGTGTGTGTGTGTGTGTGTGTGTGCGCGCGCTGACCTGCGAAGGCCTCCGATTGGTCGAGGGGGAGCGCGTGCTTGTGGCGGAGCAGCGATCCGATCGGCCCCTGGTAGTGGCGGAGCAGGGGGTCGAGGGCCGCCTCCATGTCCGCCTCGCTGCCCGTGTCGCCGAGGCAGAGGCCTGCGCGCCACAGAGCGTCTCGTTAGCAATTATTAGTTATTAGTTATTAAAAAGTCACACAAACAGAACACACACACACACACACACACACACTGTTGCTCTTTGATTAAATAAATAAAGTCAATAAATGTTGTGTAGCCGCTCCAGGGAAGGGGGCGTGTCTACCGTTCATGTCCATCTGCTGCAGGTAGTACCCGCCCAGGTACTGCTGGCTGCTGCTGCCGCTGTCCGAGGGGATGTAGGTGTCCTGCCGGTCGGCCAGCGTGCCCTGAGAGGACAGGTAGCTCGGGATGTCCGCCGGGAGGTGGGTCTCGTCTGGAGGGGGGGGGCGGAGACACGGAGAGAGGGGCAAAGGTCAGCTCCCAGGCTTGGACTTGTCGCTTGGATGAAACGGTGGCTTCGAGGTAAAAAAGGATTTGCAGTTTGGGTGAAGAAGTTTCTGTAGATTTAAAGCGCTTGTGTTTGACCCCACTGCCCAACATCATGTGCATTTTCCTCAGTATTACGTTGCAATATTAATATTACTGCCCAACATCATGTGCAATACTCTCTATCATGTGCTATATTATTATTATTAATATTATTAATGATAATTATTATTATGATATCGAGAGTATCGCACATGACCCTCTGGTATTTGCCCTCTGACCTCTGACCCCTCACCCGTATTGGTGACGCTGCAGTCCTCGCCGCGGGGCCGCGTGTGGAAGATGATGAGCACCCACACCATCGAGGTGCCCACCACGCAGCACACCACGGCGATCACCACGATGCCCACCGTGTCCGAGCCGCCCGCGTCCGCCGAGGCCCCGCCCCCGCCGCCGCCCACCGCCGCCAGGCCGCCGCCCAGGGCAGAGTCGCAGTTGGGCGCGGGCAGCACGGCGAGGCGCAGGTGGCCGCGCTCGGTGCCGAGGGCGTTGGACATCTCGCAGGTGTAGCGTCCGGCGTCCGCCTCCGCCGCCTCCACGATGATGAGCAGCTGGTTGGCGGCGGCGAAGAAGTGGCGCTCGGTGACCAGCAGGGGGCCGTGGTCCTTGGTCCAGTTGAGGCGTGGCGGGGGGCTGCCGCCGGCGATGCACTGCAGCACCGCCGTCTCGCCGCGGGACACGGTGCGGTCGCGCAGCGGACGCAGGAACGACGGCGTCTCTGTTAGCATCAGAAGACAGAAGGTCAGCTACAGGAAGTAGAGGAAGTAACTAACGACTAGCCTGAGCTAACGACTAGCCTGAGCTAACGACTAGCCTGAGCTGACGACTAGCCTGAGCTGATGGCTAGCTTTAGCTAACGACTAGCTTTAGCTAACGACTAGCCTGAGCTAACGACTAGCCTGAGCTGATGGCTAGCTTTAGCTAACGACTAGCCTGAGCTAACGGCTAGCCTGAGCTGATGGCTAGCTTTAGCTAACGACTAGCCTGAGCTAACGACTAGCCTGAGCTAACGACTAGCCTGAGCTAACGGCTATCTTGAGCTAACGGCTATCTAGACATAACGGCTAGCTTTAGCCAACAACTAGCTACAACTACGTGGCGTGGCTCCACCCACCGAGCACGGTGAGCGTGGCGTTGGCCGACACGGCGCCGGCCGCGTTCTGCGCCGTGCAGCTGTAGGCGCCGACGTCCTCCGGCGTCACGTCCACGATGAAGAACACGTCGTCCTCGGGCATCACGTGCATCCGCCGCTCGCGCGCCGCCGGGAAGTCGGTGCCGCCGTCCTTCTGCCAGGCGATCTGCGGCGCCGGGTGGCCGACCGCCGCGCACTCCAGCCGCGCCGTGGCGCCCGCGCGGATGCTCAGGTCCATCGGGGTCTTGGTGAACGACGGCAGGACTGCAGGGAGCGAGGGGGGGACGGGTGTGACTAAGCTTGACATTTACTTTTACATTTAGGGCATTTGGCAGACACCGTCATTCCAATGGCTGCTAACACCTCCTCCACCTTGCTAAACACCTCCTCCACCCGCCTCCATACACCCTCCATACACCCCATCCTTCCACCCTCCGATGACCGTCCTCCACCCTACTTACCCTCCTCCACCCTACGTACACCACCTCCACACCTAAGATACAGATCCTCCACCCTCCGTACACCTCCTCCACACTCCGTAACCACCTCCTCCACCCTCTGTACACCTCCTCCACCCTACGTACACCACCTCCACCCTAGATACAGATCCTCCACCCTCCGTACACCTCCTCCACCCTCTGTACACCTCCTCCACCCTACGTACACCACCTCCACCCTAGATACCCCTCCTCCAAACTCCTAGCACCTCCTCCACCCTACGTACACCACCTCCACCCTCCGTACACCTCCTCCACCCTCCTAGCACCTCCTCCACCCTACTCACTGTTGACGGTGAGCTTGGCCCTGGTGGAGTAGGACGATCCGAAGTGGTTGGAGATGACACACTGGTAGCGGCCCTGGCTGGAGAAGTCCACGTCGCGCAGCCTCAGGGTGGTGGTGTACTCCGTCACCTCCGCCTCCGGCGCCGCCCCCGTCCCCGCCGAGGAGGAGGCCCCGCCCATCCCGGCCCCGCCCTGGGCGCGGAGGTGCGCTTGGTTGTGAATGTCGGCGCCGTCCTCCACCACCTCGTTGTCCTTCTTCCAGGCGAACGTCATGGGGGAGTCGCTGGAGCTGGCGGCCGAGCACACGAGCGTCACGTCGGACCCCCGCAGCGCCCACTGGCTCTCTGGCTGCACCGTGATGTGGGGCTTAGGGAAGTCATCTGGTGGGGGAGGAGGAGGGAGGGAGGGAGGGAGAGAGGGGAGAGAGACAGACAGAGAGAGGGGAGGAGAGAGAGAGACACATACAGAGATAGACAGGGTAGAGAGAGAGGGGGAGAGACAGACAGAAACAGAGAGAGGGGGGAGAGAGAGAGAGACATACAGAGAGAGACAGGGTAGAGAGAGGGGGAGAGAGAGAGACAGACAGTCAGAGGGGGGAGAGAGAGAGAGAGACATACAGAGAGAGACAGGGTAAAGAGAGAGGGGGAGAGACAGACAGAAACAGAGAGAGGGGGGAGAGAGAGAGACAGACAGACAGACAGACAGAGACAGAGACACACACACACACACAGAAAAGCTTAATTTCATTGAATTTCCGTCGCATGACATAATTGGAAAAATAGACAGAACAGAAATGGGAGAGAACTATTTTTATACCCAAATAATGATCCACGTGACGAGGACGTTTATACACTTGAATTCATAATTTATTCGTGCGTTTTAATCACTTTTTATACGCCGTTTATTATTATTATTATTAGTGCACCTTTTACAGTAGATATTAACTAACTCTGCAGCACACACACACACACACACGTCAGAAAGTTACGACTCGCCGGGCTAAACGC
>PIJE02000534.1:116722-124222 GCA_002895965.2 Coryphaenoides rupestris | reverse complement strand
TTCAGCTCCAGGGTCTGCAGGGTGCCGGACAGGTTGACGAAGCAGCCCGGCTCCAGGGACGAGATCCGATTGGTGTTCAGGATCCTAGACCGGAGAGCGAGGGAGGGGCAGAGAGAAAGAGGGAGGGAGGAGAGAGGGAGGGGGAGAGAGGGAGGGAGGAGAGAGAGGGAGGGAGGGAGGAGAGAGGGAGGGAGGAGAGAGAGAGAGAGAGGGAGGGAGGGGGAGAGAGAGAGAGAGAGAGAGAGAGAGAGAGAGAGAGAGAGAGGGAGGGGGAGAAAGGGAGGGAGGAGAGAGAGAGAGGGAGGGAGGGGGCGAGAGAGAGGGAGAGAGGAGAGAGAGAGAGAGAGAGAGAGAGAGAGAGAGAGAGAGAGAGAGAGAGAGAGAGGGAGGGAGGGGGCGAGAGAGAGGGAGAGAGAGAGAGAGAGAGAGAGAGAGAGAGAGAGAGAGAGAGAGAGAGAGAGAGAGAGAGGTGCATAACAGGTTAGTTTGAAGGTTGAAAACATAGTTTGTCTCTGACATTTAAGTTTAAACATGATACCCACCTCCGTGCGCACACACACACACACACACACACACACACACACACACACACACACACACACACACACACACACACACACACACACACACACACACACACACACACACATGCGCGCGCTCCTAAACAAACACGGCTTTGTCAGGTCTTGTCATTCTCATTCCATTTGTGTCACGTCACAATAGGTCAGGTTTGGTCGCCGTTGATTTCCCCACCGTGATATCAGTGGGTTAGCATCACGGATTTGTTTCAAACAAATCAAAAACTAAAGTTTACCAACACCATATGAACTGAACCAATGACCCGATGAGCCCCAACTCTCTCTCTTATATCCCCGCGGGGGGTGGGCAGCGCCACGCAGGACTCACAGGTTCCTGAGCGGCAGCAGGGGGAAGGAGTTGGCCCGGATCTCCACCACGATGTTCCCGCTGAGGTCCAGGGTCTCCAGCGCCAGCAGGCCCTGCAGCTGCTCCGGCCGGATCGCCCCGATCCGGTTGTTGGCTCTGGAAACACAAAAGCAGCGCGGCGACCCGGGGGTTAGCTCCGCCGATCTGGCCCCGCGGCGTCCCACACCGGCACCGACCCCGGGCCCCCGCCGGTTTTGCGGCGGACACACAAGCGGCAGAGTCTGGCAATTAGCCTGCGGTATTAAACGCGAGGCGGGTCCACATCCTCCACCACCGCCCAGCGTGAAGGCTATATTTTCCTTGGGCTGCGATGTTGACACTAGACGTTATCCCCCTCTGATACGGGGGGCGGCGGGACCCGGAGGAGGCTAGCGCTCGGCTAACCGACGACAGCTAACCGCTGGCCGTGTCAAAACTGTCGCTTGGAGTCACGCGACGTGTCATTTTCTTTATAAGGTAATTACAAACAAGGTATTTAAAAAATACACAAAAAACACGAGAAAACAAAACGGCAATTAGTTGGCTGATAAATACCATTCCCACCCCCGCCGCCGCCTCCACCGCCGCCCCCCAAGTGAAAGCATGCCCGAGCAGAGGCCAGCAATTTCCTGGCCTGCACGCCTCCTAAATTGCAGAGCAAGGCCTGCTTAGTTATAAACAGTGGCGGTACAGGGCTCTCTTTGTGTGTATTGGGACTCGGTGGTAGAGAGAGGGAGAGCGAGAGGGAGAGAGAGGGAGAGAGAGGGAGAGAGAGAGAGGGAGAGAGGGGGAGAGAGAGAGAGAGAGAGAGAGAGAGAGAGAGAGAAGAGAGAGAGAGAGAGAGAGAGAGAGAGAGAGGGAGAGAGAGAGAGAGAGAGGGAGAGAGGGGGAGAGAGAGAGAGGGGGAGAGAGAGGGAGAGAGAGGGATGAGGAATTCCCTTCCCTAGACCAGACTACAGGCCTGGTTTTTAGTATTCATTGCAACATTGACACCCCACACACCCCACCACCTCCTCCTCCACCACCTCCTCCTCCTCCTCCTCCACCTCCACCTCCACCTCCTTACACCTAACAAACTAAACAGAACCACCGTTGAGTCACCCGATTTATGTTCCTTCTTTATGTGTCCTCGAGGTTTTTCCTGTTGACTGCTGTGTTGTTTTACTGTGGGGCCGTTTCAACATGTGTGCATTATCACGTTTGGCCTTTTCATTGATTGATTGTCCATCGTTTCAACATCATTTATTAGCTATTAATAAATGCTCCGGTGCACGATGGAATACAGCATCAATTGTCTTGACTTGTGGCTGATATATGCGTATTGTTTGAAGGTTTCAAGTGAGTTTGGGTTGGGGGTTTGTAGAAGACTTTTCTAACGAGGAGGTTTGGCGATGCCCAGCGCTGCGATCCAGCCAGGGAGCCCTGCCCAGTGGGACTACGCTTTACACACTGTGCACTGAAATCACTTTTTCCACTCATCAAAACTTTTTCTTCGCCGTTTTTTATTTCACTGTTTTTGTACCTGTGGCTTCCTGCAGGAGACGGGCTACACACTTTAGCTGTCCCGGCGTCTTAGCAGAACCAACACCCGCGGTTAGCACAAACTGGGAATACACGTACAAAAAAATACAACAACTGTCGGACGGACGACGAGGACCCGAAGGAGTCCTCCGGGGCGCCTGCACGGCCGCCAAATCGCGCGTGTTGTTGTTGTACGTTCCTGTGCCCTTTGGCAAGGCATCGACCTCGGCTCGGTTCTGTAGCTCCACTACGGGGGCCGGCCACGGGGCTGTGGGCTCCAGGAACCATAACTCACGGAACTGAACTCACACTTTTCCTACGGCGCCGAGAGAGAACCGTTCATCTCCAAGACCAGGCCATTTTTCTTCTCGCTCTCTCGTTTCCCTCCTCCTCCTCCTCCTCCTCCTCCTCCTCCTCCATTAAAAGCCACCGAGGAGTCGGAAGTTGGCAGGAAGGCTGCGCTCATCAGCTGCAATACAACCGGTACAAGAATCTCTTTTGTGGGGGGATTTGCACCGGGCTCTCCACGCACCGCTGCCTGTGTGCGCGCAGACAAAGGGTCTGCACAACACCTGGGTCTCAGTTTTCATGTTCCGCTGACTGGTGCCTGAGAGAAGTAAGGGAAGGGAAAGGAAAAAAAAAACTGGGGGAAAACCTGTCTTTCAACTTTTTTTCCCCCTCTAAGAAGACGCCTGCAGCCCAGGCATGCGGGGCCCCGAGTCTCTGCTTTGTGTGATAATGAGTCACTACACATTAGCGACTCATTATGGAGTTAAAAAACAATCAAGAGTTGCCAGTAGGAAACACGTCCCACGCCAATGTGGTTCCGTTGTCTCTATTTATTGTTATGGTCGTAGTTATAGAGAGATCCAGCTGAGTGCCGAGTGCCGCGCTGCACTCAACGAGTAGACCTATCTCGTTCCTTCAGGGGTAATGTCTGGACTACAATATATATTATAATATATAATACTATAATGGCCGTGCTTCAGACTCCGTTTCAGACTTGGAGATCGCTCTGTTGACAGCCCCCCCCCCCGGGCATCTCTGCTAGCATCTGACTACCAGAGTGCTGTCCGCTAATTTCACGGACATTTGTTCACCCATCTTGTCCTCGGATAAGCAGTTCAAGAGCGGACGTCTGTGACTGTGAAATTGTCAAAATGTGCTTGATGTTCCCGATAAGACATCGCTCAGTACCAGTCAATCAACAGTGGGCCCCAAACCTGGTCTTAAGTTAGCCCAAATCTGGCCAAGGGTCAGTCAAGACCTAGCATAGAATATAAGCCAAGAGTCTGGACTTATGTCAGCCAAAACGTTGACGAGTCGTTAAAATAAAAGTTTGTAAAAAAAAAAATCCAGTCTACAACATGAGTCCAGTCAGCCAAAATCAATCGAGACAAAAAAAAACAAGCCCAACTCTGAAAGGTATTTCAAGTATTTCTAAAATACTCGACACATACTGTAGGGCACCGTAGGGCCCCAATGTCTGAGTCATATGCTCAAGCTCAACTACAAGAGCCAATCAAATCTTTTCTTTGATTGTTTTGCGGGTCGGGGAACAATAAACCGTACAGGAACTAGCCCTCACCCAGTGTGTGGATACAGTTAAAGCAAAGTTACCCAGTTCAACATAAACACAATTTAAACCGTCAGTAGACAGTCGACTCAAACTGCTATCCTCAAACCAAACCCCCAGACTTTCCCCTCTGACTCGTTACGAGGCCGCAACGGTGGATTCTGGCCTTGGGTGGATTTTTTTTGTGTGTGTCTTGTTTCCATCCCGAGGAGGAAGAAAAAGTATTCCAGAGTTTTCTCTCCCGACTTTAGTTTCTCTGGGCTGTGGGGGAGGCAGGGGGGAGGCAGGGGGGAGGCGGGGGGGAGGCAGGCGGGGGGGCGTAGTAAGGCTCGAGGGTATCCAATACCACTTATTCAAACAGCTCAGGCAGACTGAGCGGCTGCTCCCTCCGAGTCCTTTGACCCCGCGGCTCGGGAGTAAAAACAAACTGCGCCGCGACTGCAGCTGGGAGTAATTGAGTCGTGATCACTTTAATTAATTGAACAATTTCCCAGGAATTTTATGGATGGGGGTGGAGGGCATTGACCCCTAGTCCCCCCCTCTCTGCAATGTTTTAGAGGAGGTGTGTGTGTGTGTGTGTGTGTGTGTGTGTGTGTGGTGTGTGTGTGGGGGGGGGGGGGGGGGGGGGGAGGTCAACAAATGGCCTGTATATCCCAGACAGTTCATGTGGCCAGTTGGGAGAGAACTTTTGGTTGTCTTTGGGGGTGGGGAAGGTCACCATGGCGACAGCATCATCAGTGCCAATCCCAAAACGGTAGCATATGTACCCGAAAGTAGGGGACAAGATATAGGCTACGTAAATCACCGCATTGAATTGAAGAAACACTTCTAACGACATCAGAACGTTTTCTTTTTAAGTACATGTACATTTGTCCATCCCGCCGGTGGAGTCAACCCATAACCGTCTCCGGCGTGACACCTTAATACGATGCAGTTTTGGCACCCCAGGAAACACCCCGATCCAGTGTCTGCTCGCCGGTAAGCGATATGTTCAGCAGAGTGTCGGCGAGCGCCGGCGCGAGGCGTGTTGTCGTTTAGCGTGGCGTCGCGAGCGCGCCGGGAACTCCGGCGATGCACAAAACACGGGGCCCTGGTTCTCATTAGCGGCGCCGCAGCACAAGAGAACAAGAACCATCAGAAGGCTTCTCGAGAACTCTGTTCCTCTTCCAGTAGGATGTGCCACACACACACACACACACACACACACACACAGAAACACAGCCAAACACACACTGCATCAAAGTGCCATTCCAACGGGCACATTGAAGCCTTTTTTTAACTCCAATTTCACATCAATCCGCTTTGAAGATGGTCGTCTGCAGTGGAAACATTCACACATCTGAACTTAAAGAACTGATATAGTGCTACAATGTGGGGTGACATCGTGGAGCCTTGCAGATCGTTTGGGCCTTCACCCCAACAAGAAAACAGTGATGATAAAAGTTGCATTAAGTTGAAATGAACCCAAGACACCTCAGATCTGAGACACCAAACCCCTCTGAGACAGCATCCCATCCATCCATCCATCCATCCATCCATCCTGAGAGACGCACAGAAGGCACAACCTTGTGTCTCGTCCAGATCTCACAATGATAACACGCAGGACAATTACGTCCCAAATGACCCCGCAAATCACTTCCTGCCCTGAGCTGTCTGGTTGCTCACTCCCTGGACCGCTGAGGGCAAAGCATTTAACTTTAGGTGAGTGTTTGGTAAAAAAAAGAAATATATATACAGTAGATATGTTCATTTCCAAACTGTGGAAAGAAGGGTACGGGCCCCTGGCTATGTGTGTGTTCCGGCCCCTGGCTAAGTGTGTGTGTGTGTGTGTGTGTCGGGCCCCTGGCTATGTCTGTGCCACGTCTCAGGGGCCCTAAAGGGGCATCGTGTTTGGACTTGATGCACACCTCATCGAGATACTTTCTTCCAAAAATAACTCTGTTTCGGTTTGGTTTGGAAAGTCACGTGCCGGCGAACGACGGAGAAAAGAAATATAAATTGTGGTTAAAAGCCTTTCGCTCAACAATAACAACAACAACACAATAAATCTTCAGGGAGTTTCGAGCACACACACTGTGTGGAATATGACAGAATCGGTCGTTTTAACGACCGAGAGCGAACGGACTCCTCGGCTATTGTGACAAACACACGCTCACGGGATGCTATTAGTCACGCTCACACACACACACACACACACACCACACACACACACACACATCCACACCAACACACACACACACTCGCACACGAACACACACACGCACACGCTCGCGCACACACACACGCAGCTAACACTTCTGTGTGAGCAAAATCTTCTTTTTCTGTTTTTCTTGTGCCGCTTGCTTTAAAAACTACACACACAAGCATGCAGACACACACACACAGACACACACGCACACAGACACACAGACACACACACACAGACACACACGCACACAGACACACACAGACACCACACAGAAGAACCCGGGGCGCCGTCAGGCATCAGAGCGGAGCAGTTCCATTTCAGTTGACAGCGTTTGTTGTTGGTGGTGGAGGTTTTTTTTGGGTGGAGATGGTGAGTGGTGTGTGTGTGTGTGTGTGTGTTGGGGGGTGGAGTGGGACCATGTGTCAAGGGCCACGCCCCCTGTCTGGTTACCAATGCAGCCAAACAGGCCGTTCACCAGAATAGGAGGAAAAGCAACACACACACCACACAACACTCAGACAGACACAACCCAAAAACACAAAGGAAGGGGGCGGGGCCATCACGACTAACTCTTGACGCAGCGACGCCCACACAGCGGTGGAAATGGCATAATTATTTATGATGACATCATGGGAAAGGACCTCGTTTGTTGTTGTCACGGAGGGCTGAACCCGGTGAGCGTTGGGCGTTGTGTTTGTACTCACAGGACCAGCGTGGTGATGTTGGCCGCTGCTCGGCCCCAAAGTCCGGCACGCTCTCCAGCTCGTTGTTGTTCAGCCTCCTGTGTGCGAAGAACGAAGAGCACAACACAGAACGCGAACGATGAGCTCAGGCTGTTAGTTTGTTGTGTGTGTGTGTGTGTGTGTGTGGTGTGTGTGTGTGTGTGTGTGTGTGTGTGGTGTGTGTGTGTGTGTGGTGGTTGTGCGTGTGGTGCGTGCGGTTCCCAGAACCGAGCGAACCGACCCGGTTTCTGGTGACGGAGCCCGAGTCGTACTTACACTTCCTTCAAGCGCGGGGAGGTTGGAAAACAAGGACGACCGAAGCACCTGCAATTTGTTGTGGCTCAGGTCCCTGTGAACGGGGAGAGAGAGAGAGAGAGAGAAGATGAAGAGAGAGAGAGAGAGAGAGAGAGGTCGGTGAGGCCGTCAGGAAACACCACACTGAACACACACACACCACACACACACACACACACACACACACACACAAGGAGTCTCCTCTCTCTCTCTCCACTCTCTCTCCTCACTCATCTGGAATCCATCAAAGGGGGAGAGGGGTGGTTGGGGGGGGG
>PIJE02000534.1:108367-115987 GCA_002895965.2 Coryphaenoides rupestris | reverse complement strand
GGAGTTTCGAGCACACACACTGTGTGGAATATGACAGAATCGGTCGTTTTAACGACCGAGAGCGAACGGACTCCTCGGCTATTGTGACAACACACGCTCCGGGATGCTATTAGTCACGCTCTCCACACACACACACACACACACACACACACACACACGAACACACACACGCACACGCTCGCGCACACACACACGCAGCTAACACTTCTGTGTGAGCAAAATCTTCTTTTTCTGTTTTTCTTGTGCCGCCGCTTTAAAAACTACACACACAAGCATGCAGACACACACACACAGACACACACGCACACAGACACACAGACACACACACACAGACACACACAGAAGAACCCGGGCGCCGTCAGGCATCAGAGCGGAGCAGTTCCATTTCAGTTGACAGCGTTTGTTGTTGGTGGTGGAGGTTTTTTTTGGGTGGAGATGGTGAGTGGTGTGTGTGTGTGTGTGTGTGTTGGGGGGTGGAGTGGGACCATGTGTCAGGGCCACGCCCCCTGTCTGGTTACCAATGCAGCCAAACAGGCCGTTCACCAGAATAGGAGGAAAAGCAACACACACACACACACACACACTCAGAAGACACACACCAAAACACAAAGGAAGGGGCGGGGCCATCACGACTAACTTCTTGACGCAGCGCGCCACACAAGCGGTGGAATGGCATAATTATTATGATGATCATCATGGGAAAGGACCTTCGTTGTTGTTGTCACGGAGGGCTGAACCCGGTGAGCCGTGGCGTTGTGTTTGTACTCACAGACCAAGCGTGGTGATGTTGGCCGCCGCTCGGCCCCAAGTCCCGGCACGCTCTCAGCTCGTTGTTGTTCAGCCTCCTGTGTGCGAAGACGAAGAAGCAAAACACAGAACGCGAACGATGAGCTCAGGCTGTTAAGTTTGTGTGTGTGTGTGTGTGTGTGTGTGTGTGTGTGTGTGTGTGGTTGTGTGTGTGTGTGTGTGTGTTGTGTGTGTGTGTGTGTGTGCGTGTGTGCGTGCGGTCCAGAACCGAGCGACCGACCCGGTTCTGGTGACGGAGCCCGAGTCGTACTTACACTTCCTTCAAGCGCGGGAGGTTGGAAAACAAGGACGACCGAAGCACCTGCAATTTGTTGTGGCTCAGGTCCCTGTGAACGGGGAGAGAGAGAGAGAGAGAGAGAGAGAGGAGAGAGAGGTCGGTGAGGCCGTCAGGAATACACACACACACACACACACACACACACAACCACACACCACACACACACCCCCGGGACCACATCTCAGCTCTGCTCAATTTTCTGCTTGCACTCTCCGCCGCCGCGGCAAAGCTAGAGCGCAGACCTTCCCAAGCTCAGAGGATTCCCATGTGTTGTGTGTGTGTCTGTGTGTGTCTGTGTGTGTGTGTGTGTGTTGTGTGCTGGTGTGTGTCTTTGTGTGTGTGTGTGTGTGTGCCGCGCGTGTGTCTAGGAGTCTATTGTTTCTGTGCCGCCGTATTATGCTTGAGAGAAAGCAGACCTGGGGGGGCGTTAGAGGAGGGGAATAACCTAACAACTGGTAATCTATTCACAATGCCAGGAAAAGGGAGAGCGAGAGAGAGCAAGAGAAGGAGGGAGGGAGGGAGGGAGAGAGGTCTTTGATTCGTCCAAAATCACCCCTGTTGAATGTCTTTCTTTTTAAGAGGTGGGGGGTGGTTGTGTTCGTTGCGAGGGCCTCCGCTCACGTGAAGATTTACTCGTGTGACTGAGTGTGTGTGTGTGTGTGTGTGTGTGTGTGTGCGTTGTGATAATGTGGCGGTCGGTGTTCTCACACTGCTAAGCAGGGCGGAGGGAGTGTGTGTGGTGATGTGTGTGTGGTGGTGTGTGTCCTATCAGCATATCATGGCCCCTGGCACCTCCAACTTCCGTCCAAAACCCCCCCTGTGTGTTTATCAGTTGCCGGAGGATAGGGGGGTGTGGTGTAGTGTGGTGTAGTGTAGTGTAGTGTAGTGTAGTGTAGTGTAGTGTAGTTTATCGTGTCTCGCGGAGGGGGGGGCGACAACAGCACCCAGAACGTGGTGACACCCGTGGGAGAACGGGGGAATGCGACAACTCAGCTCTCCCCACCCTCGGTTCCCCCTGTCTCGCTCTGGTTCCAATCAAGGCTTATCCTGAACCTCAACGCGCCACTGGTCTGATATCACGCCTCCGACGTTTATCCACACACAGCACTTCACGGAGTCAGCGACTGGGGATTATCTGTATGGCGGAGGCCTTAAAGTCAGGCTTCCACTAATCAACGCAGGCAGCCAACTCAGACACCTATAAAATCAAGTCCCCTCTCTCTCTCTCTCTCTCTCTGTGTGTTTTCACACATTCCTCCCCTCACTCTCTCTTTCCGTCTCCTTCTCTGTTCTCCGAGGGCCCCTGTGTGTGTCGGGCTAATCCGATAGCGGCTCCATAATCAGTACCATCGGGGGTCCCCTGCAGTCGCTAATTCAGCAGAAATAATGGGGTGCCACGAAACAAAGGGCCGGCGGTTTAAGGGGGCGGAGAGCCACTCGTAAATTAGCATGCCGGAGTGCAAAGAATTCTCCCCCTATGTGGAACTTCTTTTCCTTTCCTTCTTTCCCCCTCTCTCTCTCTCTCTCTCTCTATCTCTCTCTCTCTCTCTCCGTCGTTTTCTTTGGAAGTCCTGCTCCGGGGTTAAGCGGCGCGGGCCGGGCCTGTTTTCTCTGGCAGCCGCCGGGTTTCCAGAGTGAAAAACGAGGAACGACGCCGATGTTCAGCCGAGCGTAGCTTCACTTCAGCCAAGAGGTGAAGCAACAAGGCCTGAGAATCACATCGCCATCAATGAATCGGGATCAGATAGCAGAGGGAAAGTGTAGCCTAATGCTAAGATAGTGTAGCCTACTGCTAAGGAAAGCGTTGCCTACTACTAAGGAAAGTGTAGCTTACTGCTAAGGAAAGTGTAGCTTACTACTAAGGAAAGTGTTGATCTACTAAGGATAGTGTTGATCTACTCAGGATAGTGTCTGCTTACTGCTAAGGAAAGTGTAGCTTACTACTAAGGAAAGTGTTGATCTACTAAGTATAGTGTAGCTTACTACTAAGGATAGTGTAGCTTACTACTAAGGAAAGTGTTGATCTACAAAAGAAAGTGTTGATCTCCTAAGGATAGTACAGCCTACTAGAAGAAGAAGAACAACAACAACTTTATTAATCCACACTTACTTACTACTAAGATAGTGTCTGCCTACTACTAAGGAAAGTGTTGTTTGTGTGTATATTAGTACATTATAATAACATTGTGTTATTGTGCTGTTGTTTCCCTTAATCATATTGCAGCTTTGGCTGAAATGTAAAATGTAGGCTCCATAAATCCACCCTGCCTCGACACTGAGGTCATGTGTAAGCTAAATATCCATCACGCTTTTAGGACGCAGGCCTGTAACTAGTGGACAATAACAATAAGAGGCCCCTGTAATTACTAAATGACAGCAATACACCATAACCCTGGGCTACGGGCCTGCCACCATCACACTATTTATATAACTGTTATATTAACATGCTTCGTTTCAATCTGGACAGGCAGCCTTCTGGGAATACATGTGGGATTTATTAGGATGCTGAACTGCAGAGGAAAACATGCAAATAATGACCTTAAAATCACTTTCTCCTGCTGGAAAAGTCTCAGTATTGCCCCCACATGCATGCAGAGCCAGTCAACCATTACCATAGTACTCTTTTTTGAAAGCACTGAAAGTTACAGGCTGCTTACGTTTTAGTGACTGTTTGATTTGGTTGTAATTAATAATGTCTAACTAAATGAGATAGATAAGGCCTGTTTAGCATGTGTGGCTTTAGTATTTAATTTTGCAGGGCTGTACTTTGCAAACACAATCTGATCATGGTAATCCAGTTAATCAGATTGGAAGTTTCTAATCACATTATAATTACTTAATTAATATTAAACGTATATATTGAAAGCCTAACTCTCTATTTGGGGTAATGGCGGGTCATTATCATGCAACAATGCAGTATTCATGGACTCAGATAAAGAGAGGTGTCAGACAATTAAGATAAGAATCAGTCGTGATGAGCACCTATGGGTGTCCCAGCACCCATAGGGGGTGTTGGTGGGGTGGGTGTTGGTGCTGGGACACCTATGGGTGCGTTGGTGGGGTGGGTGTTGGTGCTGGGGGTGGGTGTTGGTGCTGGGACACCTATGGGTGCTGGGTAGGGTGTTGGTGGGTAGGGTGGGACACCTATGGGTGCTGGGACATCCATAGGGGGTGTTGGTGGGGTGGGTGTTGATGGTGGGACACCTATGGGTGCTGAGACGCACCCATAGGTGTCCCAGCACCCATAGGTGGTGGTGGGTAGGGTATTGGTGGGACACCCATATGGTGGTAGTGGGGCTGCTGGGTGTCCCAGGTGGTGTTGGTTAGGGTGGTGTTGTTGGGGGGGTTTACTCACATGCGGACGGTCCAGTCCGGGACGCTCTCCGGGAGGACGCGGCCCCTCCTCCTGGCCACCCGGGCGCAGTCCAGCAGCAGCTCCCCGGGACACGAGCACCGCGGCGGGCACGGGGCTCCGCGGGGGCCCGGCGGCGGCGACGGCGATTCGGGCGACGCGACGCACGGCTCCGGTCCCCGCAGGAGGAGAACCAGGAGGAGAACCAGGGAGGAGGACGAGGAGGAGGACGAAGAAGAGGAAGAGGAGGAGGAGGAGAGCTCCATGTCCGCGGCCCCTCACGAACCTTTTTTTTCCCCCCGGAAAAAAGTCACGAATCCCGGTGGAAGGAAGGGAAAAAAAACAACCCCTCCGCGGAGCCCCTCACCGTGTCGCCTCGTTGTTTTAATCCGAGTTTTGGTCGCTTTTTTCCGGCCTTCGAGTCGAGAGACGCGCTGCCGAACTTCTCTCACCTCCGGACGAAACTTCTGCCGCTCGCCGCCGCTCGCCCCTCCCCCTCCTCCTCCAGCCCGCGCGAGCCCGCCTCCCATTGGTCCCCGGCTGCCCAGAGGTATGCGGAGGAGGAGGGACGCAAGGCATGCTGGGAGACGTAGTCCATCGTGCTGCTCTGTAGTCCGTGTATCATGCAGCTGTAACACATGGCTGTGATTATCTTATAATCACATCCTAATAATTATTATAAAAAAATTATTGTAGTAATAATAATAATAATAATTATTATTTAATAATAATATATAATATAATAATATATATTCCATCCCCCTTTAATATTAAAATATGCTTAAAATGCTTAAAAATATATTGATAAAATGCAACAATGTATAGATTTCTGTTTATTTAATTTTATAATTTTATATATTTATATTTTAGATATTTTATAATTTTCTGTTTATAATTTTCTTTATGGTTGTACTTTACTCACAGATTTGGTACATTATAATAACATTGTATTTGCATTTATTATACAACTGCTTGGAATACAACCAGATTCCAAGCAGTTCAAAGGCAGTGACATTAACATCCCCACTTGTCTCTCGTGTTTTTTTCAAAGCACAACTCCTTAATTAACTTCAAATGTTGCTCTTTTGTCTTCACTCCTTCATTGAGATTCAGCCCTCTCTGCTGTCTCTGAGCATTAGCATGAGAAAGGCCCATCATGGCTCATCCAGGCCTCTTGTGGTGTCTCGGGGCCCATCATGGCTCATCCAGGCCTCTTGTGGTGTCTCGGGGCCCATCAGGACTCGTCCGGCCTCTTGTGGAGTCTCGGGGCCCATCAGGACTCTTCCCGGCCTCTTGTGGCCTCTTGTGGCCCATCAGGACTCGTCCTGGCCTCTTGTGGCGCCTCGGCTGTGCCCTGTGTGTAGCAGTAGCAAGCACTTTTACAGTCACACTCAGCAGGGTTGGGGTTAGGGGTTATATCTCCGGGTAAACAGACTCTATAGAGAGCCGTTTCCTCCCGGGTCAAAGGCCCTGCACCATTCCGGAGACATCATGTCGCAGCCAGTGCATCTAAAAGCAATTTATACAGAATTTAGTTGGGCCTAAACTCCTACCAGTAGACTGCAGACATCCAGAATTGAACCCATACCACTGTGCTATTTGCATCCAATATTATCGTTGATTGTACTGTAATTTAATGATAGCTTTCAGAAGCCTTAATAGTTTTGTGAAAGCAAAGGCAATGAGGTCATTAAGGAGCTCTCAGCTCTACTGCTGGCGGTGTGTTAGCTAGTGAATGGTTTATAACACCTCCAGCAACACACTGGGCCAGGTGTGAGAGGCGGTCGCTGGGGTATTCACACCGGGCATCTGGTGGGATTGTATAAAGGGGAAATACCGCTTTTACACAATACATCCTCACACACTCACACACACACACACACACACACACTCACTCACGCACGCACACACACTAACCAACCTCGACAAAACAACATTAAACCGTCCAATCTATTGAGCTGCACTTCATTTACCAAAGTTAAATGTTAACTCAAGTTAAATGTAGGCTCAAGAGAGAGATCTATTCAGTGCTGTGGTTTGGTTGAGTCCATACGCTGGCTTCATGAGCTTCAGCGTCTGTGTGTTTGAGACCGAGTCCAAACGGGACCCAGATGGACAAGACGTCCCTCCAACACGTCAACGCCTCACGCTTAGTCCACCGTCCACCGGAGACACAGAACGCATCCGCTACTGGGAGCTCGCTGTCGTTAAATCACATTCAAATCCTACGACCGCTAACTAAACACCCAGGTTCCCATTGGTGCTCCCTACGCTCTACAGATGTGCTGAAATATATTTGGGACATTATTTTATATTTATATGTTCTATTTGTCTCTTTTGAGTTATTATTGCAGTTGTAGTCTTGTAATTTCTTGCTGAGACACACAAACTTGCCGTCTGGGATCCGTCAAGAACATTTAACCTCATCGTAAACGCTGATATTTAGAGTTGGAGTTCATATTGGGCGTGTGATTGGAGCATTGAGCCCAACTGGAGGCAGGGGCGGCATGGGAAGCGAGTGGCCGAACGATCGGGGCAGCGACGACAACATCCCCCCGGCAGGGCAGAGTATTTACTCTGCAGGCTGGAGTGATTGATTAGGTCCCTCTGGAGCCCGGCGGGATTAGGCAGTTTAAATACCCCTGGAGAGAGGCCCGACCCTGGGAAGAGACGGGCCGCGTCTAGCCTCCCTGTCTGGCTGGGCTGGCTGGGGATGATGTTAGGAGCTCCACCCTCGGATCCACCACCAACACCATCACCACTGGTACCACCTCCACCACCACCACCTCCACCACCACCATCACCATCACCACCACCACCACCTCCACCTCCTCCACCACTGTGGCGTGGTAACAGATGACTGCTGTAACACAACAAGACACACGCTGGAGACCAGAAGTATCCCGAAGACTCTTTGTTTTTTCGCGGGGAGACAAAAAAATGTGTTATTATTTTGCGTGTTTTCAGTCCACGCCAGATCAATGTGGAAAGTGGAGCCTAATTATGTGGCGGTGGCTTTAGAAGCACGTTCAGCTGCATTTCAAAAGAAGAAAAACAAAAGAATCAACCCACTAACATGCTAAAGACATTCTTCAAATTCTGCAAGATATATTTGCAGTTAATACGCGACGCTGAGGCGGTGGGAAGATCTCACTTCAGCTGACACCCTGTCTTTAGGAAGACG